>JAJMAK010000058.1:0-66034 GCA_030572615.1 Metschnikowia lachancei
AATAGAGAGAAAAAGAAAAGAGTCCAATTAAAGAGTACGGTCAAAACATGTTCAAAAACAAAATCACTACAGTACTGAGAATAATTGAAAGAAGAAAAGTATTGAAAAAAGATGAAAGTTACAAATAGCTTTGCGCCAATAAATCAGGTACGTCTAGAGATCAAGATGATTGAAAGGAATATATGACAACATCGTTAATTAGGAGGCTCTGATTAGTTTTCGCCTTTTTTGCTCTCGCCTTTTTTTCTTTTGGAAGAAATTATCCAGAGACATACAGTGGTGATCGCGAATCAGACATTTGAAAGAGACATTGTAGGAACTTAAGAAAGACAGCGACTCCATTGGATGCTCCATGTTAAGCCCCTAGTTTCCCAGAATAGACATCATGTTGATACACTATTGGGCCTAATTTCTGGGTGCCAACGTAGCCCAACTTCAAATGGACCCATCAAGCTTTACATGATAGTTTTGATGAACAACCAAAAAAAGCCATGGGAGGCTGGGAGCCCAGCACCACCGAGGCCCAGACCCACCGGGCGCACCTGCGCACTTCCATGGTCCCACCCTCACCGACCCACACGCAGAGCCACGCGCACCACCACAAATATTTCTCCCCAACAAACGGTGTCACCTGCACATAATTGTTGAGAGTTGCAAAAGCCGGAAAAACCCAAAAAACGCCTCGCGTACGGGCTGCGTCCAGGGCCAGATTAAATATCTTACCTCTTCCTTGTTGATTGGCGAGAATAAAGAGAAAGAAAAAAACCAGGAAGCTTTTCTTTTTTTCAATCTTTACACCAAAGTTTTCAAGAACCGACTTCCAGTTACAGTTCTTTAGCTGCCGTGACAATATCCCAATTTCCAGTCCATAACTATCAGTACCACACCTGTTATCCTGGAAACTTTTCGCTGCACTAACTACGAGGACAATTTTTCCGATTCATACCCATTTCTGAAAAACACTAGACCGTTTTTTCTTTCCGGGACTTTCAAAGACAATTAATTTTTCGCGTGAACTTTTCTGATTGAAACAGTTCCCCATTATTTAAGAGAAACGAGAAAAATCCAAAGAAATCTCCAAAAAAATGGCTTCTTCTGCTGCTGCTCACCGTCCATTTTCTCTCACCCACGGGTCCATAGAGCACACCATCTTGGTGCCTACCAACCTTTTCTTCAAGTACTCTCAGTTGAAGGAACAATTCGACAAGTCATTGCCTGCGCCAACTGAAGGATTTGCCGCTGATGACGAGCCTGCGTCTCCTGCGGAATTGTTTGCCAAGTTTGTCGGTTACACCGCTAGCTTGGTTGACCCAAACGTTGAGGGTCAGTTTGATGAGATCTTGCCCCGTGTTTTGCAGGAATTTGAGGCCCGCTACTTTGCCGGTTCTGACATCCACACTTTTGCTGCTCAGTTACTTGAAGACGAGGCCTACCCAACTACCACGTCTAAGGTCAAGGAGGTTCTCAAATCATACTTTGATGCCGTGATCAGCTCAAATGCTGTGATTCCAAGAGCCGACTCCGACTTGTTGAAGCACTCTGCCTCGAGAGACGCAAAGACATTGGCCATTTTCGGTGGTCAGGGTAACGCTGACGACTACTTCGAGGAGTTGCGTGAGTTGAACCACATGTACAAGGGCTTGATTGCCGATTTGCTCTCCAAACTGGCCTCGACCTTGTCCACCTTGGTGAAAACTACTGAAAATGTCGACAAGATCTACACTCAAGGTTTCGACATCATGGCTTGGTTGAAGAACCGTGACCAAACTCCAGACCAAGACTACTTGTTGTCGGTTCCAGTTTCGTGCCCATTGATCTGTGTCATCCAATTGTGTCACTACGTTGTCACCTGTAAGACTCTTGGTGTCACTCCTGGCGAGTTCAGAGACCACCTTGTTGGCGCTACCGGTCACTCCCAAGGTTTGGTCACTGCTGTCGCCATCGCATCCTCTGACTCTTGGGATTCTTTCTACGAGAATGCATTGAAGGCCATCTCTTTGTTGTTCTTTATTGGTGCTCGTTGTTTGACTACTTACCCAAGAACTTCTTTGCCACCAACCATGTTGCAGGACTCTTTGGAGAACGGTGAGGGCAGACCTTCCCCCATGTTGTCTGTGCGTGACTTGCCTCGTGAGGATGTTGATAAGTTTATCGCCACCACCAACAAGCACTTGCCTGCTGATAAGCACGTTGCAATCTCTTTGGTCAACGGTGCCCGTAACTTGGTTGTTTCGGGTCCTCCAGAGTCTCTCTACGGTCTTAACTTGACCCTCAGAAACAACAAGGCTCCTTCCGGATTGGAACAGGCTAGAGTGCCTTACTCCCAGAGAAAGTTGAAGTTCTCCAACCGTTTCTTGCCAATTCTCGCTCCATTCCACTCGCACTTGTTGCAACCAGCTACTGAGTTGATCTTGGATGATGTTGCCAGAGAGAACTTGCAATTCAACACTTCCGACCTTAAGATTCCAGTCTACGACACCTACAGTGGTGACAACTTCCAAGACTTGTCCACCGACATTTCTGCTAGAGTCACCGAGTGTATTACCCAATTGCCTGTTCACTGGGAAGCCGCTACGCAATTCGAGTCTACTCACTTGTTGGATTTCGGCCCAGGTGGTGTGTCTGGTTTGGGTGTTTTGACCCACAGAAACAAGGAGGGCACTGGCTCTAGAGTCATTATTGCCGGCGCCATTGACGTTGCCATCGACGATGAGTATGGTTTCAAACAGGAAATCTTCAACAAGAGTGCCAACTCTATTAAGTGGGCACCTAACTGGTTGGAGGAGTTCAAGCCTAAGTTGGTGAAGACCACTGCTGGTAAGGTGTTTGTCGACACCAAGTTCTCCAGATTGTTAGGAAGAGCTCCACTCATGATTCCTGGAATGACCCCTACCACCTGTAACACCGAAATTGTCACTGCTGCTACTAACGGTGGTTACCACATTGAGTTGGCCGGTGGTGGTTACTTCAATGCTAAGGGTATGCAAGCCGCTTTGGATGAGATCACTCAAAATATCACTCCAGGAAGCGGAATTGGTATCAACTTGATTTATGTTAACCCTAGAATGTTGCAATGGGGTATTCCTTTGATCAAGGAGTTGAGAGAGAAGGGTTACCCAATCCAATCCTTGACTATTGGTGCTGGTGTTCCATCTTTGGAGGTTGCTACCGAGTACATTGAGACTTTGGGTATGACCCACTTGGGCTTGAAACCAGGATCCGTGGATGCTATCAGCGCTGTTATTGCAATTGCCAAGGCCCACCCAACTTTCCCAATTGTCTTGCAATGGACTGGTGGTAGAGGTGGTGGTCACCACTCTTTCGAGGACTTCCACCAGCCAATCTTCCAAATGTACTCTAAGATCAGAAAGTGCTCTAACATTGTCTTGGTTGCTGGTTCTGGTTTTGGTTCTGATGAGGATACTTACCCATACTTGACTGGTTCGTGGTCTACTGCTTCCAACTACCCACCAATGCCATTCGATGGTGTTTTGTTTGGTTCCCGTGTGATGACCGCTAAGGAAGCTCACACTTCCTTGGAGGCCAAGAAGCTCATTGCCTCTTGCCCAGGTGTCCCAGACGAACAATGGGAAACCACTTACAAGAAACCTGCTGGTGGTATCGTTACTGTAAGATCCGAGATGGGTGAGCCTATTCACAAGATCGCCACTAGAGGTGTCATGTTGTGGAAGGAGTTGGACGACACTATCTTCAACTTGCCAAAGAACAAACTCGTTGAGGCTTTGAACAAGAAGAGAGATTACATCATCGACAGATTGGACAAGGATTTCCAAAAGCCATGGTTTGCTCGTAACGCCGCTGGTGTCTGTGACTTGGAGGAGATGACTTACCAAGAAGTTGCCAACAGATTGATTGAGTTGATGTACATGGAGAAGTCTGGCAAGTGGAGTGACGTTACTCTCAGAAACTTTTTCGCTAACTTCTTGAGAAGAGTCGAGGAGAGATTCACCTCTAAGCCTGACCAAATTTCTTTGATCCAGAACAACTCTCAATTGACTCAAGACCCTCAAGTGTTTACTGACAAGTTCTTCGACGCTTTCCCAGTTGCCAAGGAACAATTGATTTCAGAGGAAGACTGCGACTTCTTCTTGATGAGCTGTGCTGCTCCTGGTCAAAAACCTGCTCCTTTCGTCCCTGTCTTGGATGAGAGATTCGAGTTCTTCTTCAAGAAGGACTCTTTGTGGCAATCCGAGAACTTGGAGACCGTTTTTGATGGCGACGTCCAAAGAACTTGTATCCTTCATGGCCCAGTCGCTGCTCAATTCACCAACAAGATTGATGAGCCTATCAAGGAGATTTTGGACAACATTCATGATGGTCACATCAAGAAGTTGATTAAGGATGAATACAGCGATGACGAGTCTAAGATCCCGGTCGTTGAATTCTTCAGCAGCTCTTCGCCTGCCCCAGCCAAGGGTCTCGCTGGTGTTGCTGTTGAGCAATCTGCTTCCAAGACCATCTACAAGGTTGGCTCTAAGCTTCCTTCCAAGAACGATTGGCTCCAGACTTTGGGCGGTGACAAGTTGAACTGGTTGTACGCTTTGATTTCAACCAATAGAATTGTCCAAGGAAAGAAGCACGTTGCTAACCCTGTTCATGACATTTTGGGCCCTGCGCCAAACTCTGTGGTTGAGATTGAGACTAGCTCTGATGCTTCGAAGATCTCCCTCGTTCTTTCTGAGACCGTTCAAGGTGATCTCAAGCCTGTTGTTGAAATCAAGATCAACGAGAAGTCTCAGATCGAGATGAACTTGATTGAGCACAGAACTGCTGATGGCAAGCCTGTCCCATTGCCATTCTTGTACAACTACAAGCCAGAGGATGGATTTGCTCCAATTGCTGAGGTCATGGAGGGTAGAAATGACAGAATTAAGGAGTTCTACTGGAAGTTGTGGTTCGGTAGCGATGTTCCTGTTGACTTTGACATTGATGTGGAGCAAGTTATTCCAGGTGAAGAAGTGACTGTTTCTGGAAAGGATATTTCTGAGTTTACTCACGCCATTGGTAACACTTGCGAGGCTTTCATCGACAGACCAGGCAGAAAGACTTTGGCCCCAATGGATTTCGCTATTGTTGTTGGTTGGAAGGCCATCATGAAAGCCATTTTCCCAAAGACCATTGATGGTGACTTGTTGCAATTGGTTCACTTGTCTAACGGTTACAGAATGATTCCTGGTGCTGCTCCATTGCAGAAAGACGATGTTCTCTCTACTAAGGCTGTCATTAACGCTGTTTTGAATCAGCCATCTGGTAAGAAGGTCGAGGTTGTCGGTACTATTTACAGAGAAGGTGAAGCAGTTATGGAAGTTACTTCTGCGTTCTTCTACAGAGGCCAATACCTCGACTACGAGAACACATTCCAGAAGGTTACCGAAGATCCTGTCCAGATTTCCTTCAAGTCCAGCAAGGATTTGGCTATCTTGAGATCCAAGGAATGGTTCCACTTGAACGAGGAAGTTGAGTTGATGGGTCAGACCTTGACTTTCAGGTGTGAGTCTATTTACAAGTTCAAGTCTGAGGCTGTTTACTCTTCGATTAAGACTAAGGGTAAGGTTTTGTTGGAGTTGCCTACAAAGGAGGTTATTGAGATTGGTTCCGTGGACTACGAGGCTGGTGTTTCTCACGGTAACCCAGTTACTGACTATTTCGCAAGAAATGGCCAAACCATTGAGCAAGATATCAAGTTCGAGAACGCGATTCCTCTTGCTTCTGGCGAGGAGTTGACATCGAAGGCCCCATCTACCAATGAGCCTTATGCCAAGGTTTCTGGTGACTACAACCCTATTCACGTTTCCAGAGTTTTTGCTGCTTACGCCAAGTTGCCAGGTACCATCACCCACGGTATGTACTCTTCTGGTTCCATCAGATCTTTGGTCGAAGAGTGGGCTGCCAACAGTATTGCTTCCAGAGTCAGAGCATTTAATGCTACTTTTGTGGGTATGGTCTTGCCAAACGATATCTTGCAAACTTCTTTGGTTCACATTGGTATGGTGAACGGTCGTAAGATTATCAAGGTGGAGACCAAGAACGTCGAAACCGACTCTACCGTTTTGGTTGGTGAGGCAGAGATTGAACAACCAGTTACTACTTACGTGTTTACTGGTCAAGGTTCCCAGGAACAAGGTATGGGTATGGACTTGTACAACAACTCTGACGTTGCCAAGGAGGTTTGGGACAGAGCTGATCGTCACTTCGTGAACAACTATGGATTCTCCATCCTTGACATTGTCAAGAATAACCCTAACGAGTTAACTGTCCACTTTGGTGGTGCTAAGGGTAGAAAGATCAGAGACAACTATATCTCCATGATGTTCGAGACTATCGGTGATGATGGTGAGATCAAGTCTGAGAAGATCTTCAAGGATATTGACCACACGACCACTTCGCACACTTTCGTTTCGCCAACTGGTTTGTTGTCTGCTACCCAGTTCACGCAACCAGCCTTGACTTTGATGGAGAAGGCTTCCTACGAAGACATCAAGTCTAAGGGATTGGTTCCATCTGATGTCATGTTCGCTGGTCACTCCTTGGGTGAGTACTCTGCTTTGTCATCATTGGCTAATGTGATGCCTATTGAGTCTTTGGTGGATGTCGTGTTCTACAGAGGTATGACTATGCAAGTTGCTGTGCCAAGAGATGAGTTTGGAAGATCTAACTACGGTATGTGTGCTGTCAACCCAACCAGAGTGAACCCTACTTTCAACGATGCTGCTTTGAGATTTGTGGTTGACGAGGTTTCCGAAAAGACCGGCTGGTTGTTGGAGATTGTCAACTACAACGTTGAGAACACACAATACGTCACTGCCGGTGACTTGAGAGCTTTGGACACTTTGACCAATGTGTTGAACGTGATCAAGTTGAACAAGATCGACATTGTCAAGCTTCAAGAGCAAATGTCCCTCGACAAGGTAAAGGAACACTTGAAGGAAATCATCGATGAAGTTTCTGCTCAATCCTTGGCTAAGGAACAACCAATTGACTTGCAAAGAGGTTTTGCTGTCATCCCATTGAAGGGAATCTCTGTTCCTTTCCACTCTTCTTACTTGATGTCTGGTGTCAAGCCTTTCAAGAGATTTTTGTGTAAGAAGATTCCAAAGTCTTCTGTTAAGCCAAAGGATTTGATCGACAAGTACATTCCTAACTTGACCGCTAAGCCATTCCAGATCACTAAAGAATACTTCGAGGAGGTCTACGAGTTGACTAAGTCTGACAAGATCAAGTCAATCATTGACAACTGGGAGTCTTACGAGAAGGCCTAAGTGTTCTAACAATGATCACGCGGTGCCTTCATGATCTACTGGCAAGATCGAGCGAAAGTATGAAGAAAGAATGGATGAAACAGAAAGGACAGAATATTAATTCGGAGGAAAATTTGATATTGATCTCCAATGATAGGCTTTGAAAGCACGTGGTACTGCTTTTGCTGCTTATATGGTGATTATCCTCCATTTGTATTTAGGTTATAGAACGGAATAATAATATTGATATGAAATAATTTAATTATGTAAGCTGGCTTTATAAGGCTGACGTAAGAGGACTGGAGATGTTTACAGGAGTAAACTTCTTTGGCATGGAAACTCTAGGGAACCTCGATTTCAATCTTTGTGTAACCAAGTCCATATCCAAGTGCCTCGTTAAACTGAGACGGGGAATGCAGCCAATGTAATGATCATCGTCGAGGTGAACATCCAAGGGATCCTGGGTATGGCATCCTGGGGAAAGGGATAATCTAATGGAGTGCTTTACGCCACCAGGACTTGTGGCGTCTCCAGATTCGTAGATCTCGAAGGTAATCTGAGACAAGTAGTCCAACTCAGGCAAAGCATTCCGAGCAATCTTCATAGGAAGCTGGGCACCGTAGATGATGTTCAAGAGCGTATAGATGTGAGATTCTTTGGTAAAGTAGTTCACCACGGCAGCCTTACCGTGCTTCTTCATATCCTGAATATCAGAAAGGATCTGCTTCGCTAAGGGCAAAGACGTCAACAAGCCAATGTCGAGTTTCTCTTCGTCCTTGATACCATATTCTTGTGGACAGATGAAATCAAAAAGAACCTTGGAAAGTCTGTATAACTCTCTAAGTCGAGCAAAAGTTGGGTCATCAAACGCGTTTTCTGGCGCCTTTTTGCAAGAAGGACTATCTTTAGACTCATCCTTAGCAGACGATGAACCCTTCAAAACCCAACCCAAAGACCCGGCTAAAGCACTAAGACTAGTGAAATTTGTAATGCTCGAAGAATTTGAAGATGAAGAAGTGGCGGGAGCTGTTTCGCTAGGAATCTTGAACCCATTCATGGCCAAGATGTTGATCGGGTACTCGCTAACCAAACCCGATGAGTTTACAGTGTCACCACAATTATCAGCCAAACGTTTGAGAAGCTTTTTGTCGGATGGATCATAAGAGAAGATCTTGCGCAAGAATTGCCTGTTGTGCAAGGCATCATACTTCATTGTATCATACAATTCAGATATTTTTGATGGATGCGTCTTTTCAACAGTGGTGAATTCCTCGAAAAGTTTGTCCCAACGCTCTTTAAATAAGTAGGGATCTTCACCACAACACCAAGTTTGCTGGAACTCGTTGACATCATACTTCTCAAAGTTGTATGCCATGATTTCTTTGTGAAAGTTCATTAACTCACAGACACGCTTGATCACGACGAATGGTTGAGGCATTTTAGGTGGCCATGTAAATTGCGGGGGTGCCTCTGCTCCTTGCCTCAACAAGGGCTTCAACTTCTTTTTGACCTTATCCATAAGATCCTTAGCAGCATTAGAATCGTCTAGTAAATCCTTTCTAATGATCAAGAAGTCATCCGGTAAACTCTCCAACCCCAACATGGAACATGTTGCCAAGTGTGCGCTGGCAATCACTCTTCTTTCCGAAGAAGTGTACACCTTCACATCTTTTAATGCCTCACGGTTTAAAAGCTTGATGTTTTGACCCATCTGCTCACCCACATCCGATGCCTGATGTTTAGCTGAGTGTGTTGGCTCACCACCCCATTTCAAGATGAATTGCACCTTGTCAACAATGTCAGGATTTTCCGAGTTCAATGAGGGCTTGATCTGGATTTTGGTACCGGGGAAACTCATCTTCTTCTCCAACGCGCGGCGCAATTGACTAAGCTTATTCAAATCTTCTAGCTCTTTTTCTTCGGCAATCTTGACAGTTTCTAAAACAACCTGAAGATCTGGTTCTGCACGGATGATGACTTCCTCTTTATGGCCCTTTAAAAGAGAAATGAATAATGGCGATCTAAACGAGTATTTGAACTTCTGCTTTGGAGTTCTGTCAGCATGTCTAATGACAGAAACCAAGCCCTTCAAGACCCATTTCTGCTCCTTCACTTCGAACTGAGATTGATGAATTTGTGCCATCTTAGGAATTTTGTTCTTGATAAGATCACGTTTCTTCTTGGCCTCAACAAAGAGATTGCGCAAGATGGTGGAACACGAGTCATAATACTCATTGTTATCTTTGACAAATGAAAAGCCGTTAACGTCAATGACGTAACTTTTGCCGTTGACACGTAAAAGGTCAAAGCCGCAAATGGTTTGACGGAAAATATGGCTGACATTTTTTGCCATTTGTTTTTCTTCGTCGGATAACTCAGTAACAAAACGCATTTCTTTGCCGTGCGTGTTACGGCGCACAATTCCATCCACCACGGGTGACTTTCTTGTTTCTGCGTGACAGAATTCAGGTCCCACCGTATACGCCTTCACGTCCTCGAAGTTATCGGTATCCATGAACTTCTCGTAAATGAAGGATCCCTCAGTCCGTGGTGCGCTTAATGTAGGGTCAAACTCCGAAGACTTGTTGCCGATTTTCCGGAAGAGCCGACGACCACCACCGCCTGTCAGGAGAGGGTAGTATATGTATACATTGTGGTCCTCACCATCCACAGGCTTCTCAACGTAAGGTTTACGGATAGTCTTACCGTCCACATAGAGCGTATCATCATCGATCATCTTCCAGTCAGGCTCGGCCTGGTTTGTGAGCAGGTTGATTTTCAGTTCTGGCACACCCACCTCAAGCAACTTGTTGTGGAGGTCCTTGTTGATGGTAGGGCCACCATCTCTGCTGATTTCCAAGCGTTCTGGGGTGGCCACTTCTGCATGGTTCAAAATGCTGAGCACAAGTCTACGATCCCACAAAGTTTTCTGCAATACCAAGTCATTGAGCATGTAAGGCTTACGGTACTCAGCGTAGGCGATTGCCTTGTCCAAAGGAAAGCCAGTGGAGAAGAAACTGATAAGAAAATCACAAGTGGGCCAGTTCTCGATAGCCTCGTCTAAAATGACCTTATCACCAAAAATGACGGTCTCAAAGTCACCGTCTTCAATCAAACGACTCAAGATGCGGCGGCAAGGTTTGGACATGGCCTTAGCATCCATTGCACAGACCCCGATCTTGCCTATTCTTCCCGTTTTAGGCTGCGAGCTCAGAGAAGTGGCTCCAGAAGCTGTCCCAGAAACCGACTTCTTCAGAGTGTTGGACGAATTTGAAATCAGCGGGTGAAGTTTAGACATACCAGCATCCCAAGAAGACACCAGGTTGGCACGAGAGAAGGATTTGGTTTCTGGAGGAACGCTCGAATTGATTTTCAGAAGATTATCCACAGTGAGCAACGACGACTCCGAGATTGCCGAAAGCAGGGTCCGCCGGGGTGAGGCTGAGTGGAGCTGACTTGCTACACCATCCTTACATTCCTCGGCGCTTGTTTTAGGCGTGAAGCCCTCGAGCATGGGCGCTAAAGATGCCATGGCCTTTTCTGTTTCACCGGTGCCCTCCAAAGTAAGCAGAAGCGGCGATACCGGCACTGGTTTAGCCAGTTCCGACTTAGGGATGGGTACGGCGCCCGAAGGAGTATCCATTTTTTTCTATTTTTTTTTGTGTTATGTATTGGTTGGTGTTTGGCTTTAAAAAATAAAAGAAGTATAAAAATTCCTCAAGTTCTTATTGGCTCGAGAATTAATCTTGTCTCATTCATACATGTACTTTATGCATCGTCATGCTGGCGAGCAGCGATGGCAGCAGACGGCACACAGATAGATGAATCATGGCAATCACCGCGGCACGTTTTCGCTTTCGTGTGCGGTTTGGCAGGAGATAAGGGAAATGACTCAGTGACCAGTGTAGAATATGAACCAAGGCGATGCTCTAACAATCAGAAAATAAATTTGAAGAAACTTTGTTTAGAGTCAGTTTAGTCATTAATTGATGGATTTTTCAACTGAAGGCTTTTCCATGTTTTTGATGTTTGATGGCCTTTTGCATCCCCGAACATTTAGTGTCTAACCTATTATTTCTGTTCTTACGGTTTTTGGTATAGCCCGCAGTGCCCCGGGATTCCTACCCCAATAATTGGAACTTGCTTCACTGGGATGTTGATAATATCCAAGAAAATAAAGAATTATTCGAAGTTTTATATCAACTGCATATTTCCCATTGAAAAATTCCAATGAAAGGTAAGAAAATAGTATCGTGACTGTGGCCTCTTGTTACATACACGTGGCAGAAGATGAGGCCAAAAGAAATGCTTACATAGATGGGTTGTGAGGTAACAATATTGTATTCTTGTACACTTCACACTTTCAGCTTAATATAGTTTGATAAAGTTCGGAAAGAAAGAAAATAACAAGAACGCAAAAACATCGGTTTAATTATGATTCTATATTACAAGCTACCCTTCTGAATAGGTAGTGTGTCATTTCTGCAGATGAACAATCCCCCCGCGTGGGCAAAGATAACGTAGTTGCTATGTGGGCTAATAAGTTAAACAGGAAAGACCAACGTTTGAGCCCCGCAATTCACGGTTAGTAGCGAACATACATAAATCTGGTATAGACTGGTACGGAAATCCATACATTTACATTCTTATTATACACTAAAATGTGACTGAAACATAAGACACGAAAAAAAAAAAAAATATAGACTGTTTTCAACGAGGATCAAACAATAATCTCGCCCTTTGGGTTGAATAGTACTCGACCACGTGCGCAATGCATTGTTCGGAATAGATGTCAAGCATTCGGTAGATAAATAGCACACAAGTACGACCACAAGAAACAAAGGACTCACATACTTTCGTGAATACTGAAAGGCTGAAATAGTGAATAAATAACTTATTTGATCTCACTGGTAATGGTCACCAAAGGTGTCACACCCAAGAGATGTATAAGAAAGAAATGATATAAAAAAAGTTTATAGAACGTTCATGAATCTTTGTAATATGTCTACTCGATGGCAGCTAGCGAGTCGAACAACACGGAGATCGACTCACCGAAATGGTCTCTGCGAATGCACTCTGCGAAAATTGGCGACACATCAATGACTGCCAATTTCTCCGTCTCAGCAATTCGCTTTTCGCCAATAGGATACGTGTTGGTAACCACGATTTTGTCAATGCACTTAGATGCATTGAGTTCCTCTAAACAACCGTCGCTGAACACACCATGAGTACCAACGACATAGACGGCCTTGGCACCGCAGTTCAAGCGCAAATGCTCGGCAGCCAGGATGAACGAGTTGGGCTTGTCGATCATGTCGTCCAAGATAATGGCAACCTTGTCATGTACATCACCAACCAATGTAATCAACTTCTCTTGGGCAAGAGCAGTAGGTTCGTCCTCGTCATCGGAGTTGGCTGCGTCGTAGGAGCCACCCAACCCATCGCCCTCGGCACCACGTGATTCTGGAGCAGCTGCTACAGGCGCTTGGCTATCTGGGTAATCGTCATCGACAACATGCCCCTTGACGACACGGGCCGTTTGCATTTCGCTAACGATATTGTTGGCGGCAGCACTATCAGCCTGAGAGGTAGCCTTCAAGTGCTTGGTTTTCAGGAAGTTATCCTGGGTTCTACGGCGGTCTGTGTGGATCATAGCAAAGTTGATCTTTAACGAGTCTGCCAAAGCGGTCACACGTTTCGTTCCTCCTGGGTTCTTGGATACAACCACAGCATTACTCCAGTCGGGGATGTTGTGGCGGATCCATCTGGCTAAAGTTGGAGCACCATACAAGTTATCAACTGGTTTGGTAAAGAAACCTTGCATCTGGGATGCGTGCAAGTCCATGGAAACCACATGGTCAGCACCAGCCATGATCAAAAGATTGGCTAACATACGGGCAGTAATAGCACCTCTATGTTTCTTCATCTTACTCTGTTTCAGGTAAGGAAATTGTGGAATTACAGCAGTGATCTTAGACGCAGAACCACCACGGCATGCCGAGATTAAGATCAACAATTCCATGATGTGGTCATTGATCTCGGGAGATCCGGACTGGATGATATAGACATCTTCGTCACGCACCGAAACGCCAATTTGGACCGAAGTTTCACCGTTCGAGAACTTTTTCAATGTACAAGGAGCAGGCTCAACACCTAAACGCTCACAAACGAGCCGACCGAGTTCTGGGTGGGATGATCCCACGAAAACTTTACACTTGCGCATTTTCGTCGTGGCAGGCTGGGAGGCTGGATTTAACTGCGACACTGTGGAAGGATTATTGGAGAGGTTTCGAGTGCAATGAGATTTCGCACAAGTATTTATTATTTTGAAAAGCCTTTCGATTTGTGATTGTGTCAATCGAAGTTGTGCTTTCGTTCTTCAGTTCAATTTTTTTTGAAGGTTTTCAATGGATGAGAAAGCGTGGGCTTGATATAGTAGCCCCAGTATGCGATGTGCGGCAGCCAAAAAAAAAAAAACGACATTGAGAGTCAGACACCGGTGTGCAGGATGTTGGGGTCTCGAGATGAGCGTAAAAGCAGTTACATAAGTGTGTTTTTGAAATATATTAATCTCTTCAGACTAGGGCAGGAATACTTTTGTAATCAAATTAATGAAATCGAAGAACAAAAAAGTCGTTGGAACTCAAGGTTATAAGCGAGAAGTCAGTCATCAATTGTGGATAGAGCTGTGTGCACTCTACAAGGCCGGGCTCCACAGGTTTAGATGTTCTACTGATACCAGATGTCGATTGCCGGATGCCGCGGATATTCCGCGGGACAGCGACAAGAGAAAGATGCCGAGAAGTACAGAGAAACCAATCAATAAAGATGGCAGTGTATTTATATACATGATTTCTTGGGTTTGCTTAGAGAAATGTATGGGAAAAAGGAGTGAATGATTTGTTTTCAAAGCAAGTGGAAAATCTTGGAAGGATTAATCAAGGTTGTGTTCATGGCCCAGGCGAAAGACTTACGCTGCTTGATTTATGAAGTAAGGCTGGCACACGCATAAAACCTTTACGCGAAACATCCTCATATTGTTCAGGAAGGCCATGTGTGAATGCCAAAATGGTCAGAGCTGTCTGGTTCCACCAATTCTCTGTATCGTGGATCGTATTGAATTTTAGTTTTGCAGGTTCCCAGCCATCGTTAGGCTGATTATCCTAAGCGGCTTGTTTCCCCTGTCAATAAACTTCGACAGTGATTATTTCTAAAGAAGTCTGTTATAGATACAAAGCGTCTGGCCTAATTGTGAGATAAGATGATCAGTTTCTTCACCATACAAACATATGGGTGTGAAGATAAGCTCAGGAGAATTTAAAATCGACAAGTCAGCAAAATAGACTTCAACGCTTTAATAAAGAAAGGTAAATCTCCGTGTATCCTTCTTTTCTTAATCAGTAAAGGTATTATTCATAATAAGTATTCGAGATACATGAATTTTGCTTGGTGATTCTGACATGTCCCTTTCTGGGCCCATCACGAGCAAGTTAACCACCAAAAACAAAAAGTTTTTTAAACCCTTTATATGCTAGTCATTCGGTTAAAGCTGCTATCTAATACCTAATATGTAGATCTCGTATTTTAAGACTTCAATTTGTTTTTTAAATCTTTTTTTTTTTTTTTTTGCTTGTTCTTTTTTGCTTGTTTCTTTTGTTACCATATGTGTTTTCACCTAAATAAAGATCAGTTCGTAATTTTTATTAAAAGTAGGAAAATTTCTTGGTTGCAACCAGTCACGTGCAAATGTTGCAGCCATATAAGGTAACGAGGTCTGTCCAACTAAAACAACCCAAGTATTTCCAGTTTGCTTATATATAAAATCAATCATTGAGAGCCAGCTTCCCGATAGAATCAGACTGAAATTATCTATCAAATGTTTCAGATTTGGCTTCCTGTCTTGGAGAACAATAGCCGGGAACCTCCGTTGCCCGCACGAGTCAATTCATGTACTCCTAAAAGATGACCTTTAAGTAAGAGAAGTGTGAGATATTAATACTCGAAAGGCATCTTTTTAATCCTTAAACATTATATTTTCCCGTTTCCTTCTATATATCTGTGACATGACTGTGATTGCAGACCCATTGATACACGTTTTGTGTTATTGAACAAAATTTACAATCTACCTTTGGATAAGGAAAACTTCGGCTAAGAAAAAAAGCAATTATACATTACAGTAGCATTGTATATTTTCTTCAGAAAATAACTACACAGAATAGCTAAGTCAAACAATAGGCCGCATACGAGGCATTTACTTCAATGGGTGTCAGTATCTTTAAATCGTCTCTGGTCCCTCTGTTCAAAAATCACAAAGGTTTTTTTCTGCCCAAAGTTTACCCTTATTCTTTCTCGTTTCGTGTTTTCCTTATAGATACCGAAAAATGACCCGTTTGAGACCTTCTTGCTTGAGATTACTCGCCTTCTTGATCACACAAACGGCAATTGGACATACCATTTCTTCTGATTATGAAACGCCGTATGAAACTTTGGACCCCAATGTCACTAATATAAATTTAGAATCTATGTCCGAAGGAATCGATCATAATCTGTGTGATGTAGACCTCAGCTATTTGATAGACTTTTTGAATGAAAACTTTGGTCCTCCAGAAAACTCATATCCTGCTGATATTGATAATGAAGTGCGGTTTTCTAGTGACTCCATGGCATTTTTGGAGCCTCTCGAGGAACTTTTAAATGGGGTTGATCAGTTCGGATGTACGTTGGACCCTTCATTAAATCTCTTTACGGAAAGTAGTACCACGTCTCATGGAGAGATTCACCAAGATAATCCGGCGTATTCCCAAATGTTTGCGCTGTCGTTGGAAGAATCAATAGACTATCTAGTTGGCGTTAATGGATTTACTACACAAACTCGGTTCCCAGAGAATTTGATTGGAGATGACTCCGAAACCGACACTGCTGACGAGTATGATGGGGAAAACCTGTTTCGGTGAAGCTTGCTTCCAAGATTTTTTCGAGAGCAAACTGGCTCTATCGCTACTACGATTCAAAGAACTTTTTCAGTTCACATCCGAAGATTTGTTTGTATCTCCCATACACTGTGCCAGGATAATGGGCCAATTCACCTTGTTTTCTTTAAAAAAAATATATATATATATATATATATATATATATATATAAAAGCACATAAGTATATAATCAGAAGATGAACTTAACTTCTTTTTTTATTTAGTTATAATGCAATTTTCCAACCATCCTGGATGGGACTACCCTCTTTCTAATTAAAGGTAGAGACTAGGAACTGAAATTCCCTTTCTAAGATGTGAAGAGGTGTATTCAGCTTGTATATATATCTGCTAAATATAATCATGAGGTACATAAAAAAGATTGAATGTGATTTTTTTCTATCGATATCACTAATTTTACTCCATTTTTGTCTTGTTTTTGGCCTATCTTCAATGCAACTGGACTCCTCATGCTTAATAACGAAGATCACTCGTCTGGCTGCGAAAATTACTAAACCATACGTATTCGCACATCAACCATTCTTCAAGTTGTTCTTTCCGTAAATGAGGAAATATTGTTCAGTATTTCTTTCTTTACCTTCACGAGCTTATACGCATAAACCGCTTAATTTGCCTCCGAATGGTATGTATAGTCCATTATAGTCCGGGCAGTGCAAGACCTTCATTTTCCACCTAGAGTTGGTCCTGTCAAAAACAACCCTAAATCCATTCGTTCTTGTGGTGAACAAATGATTTGATCTCAAAATTCAATATCTCCCTAGTGCGACTAGTTATTTCTTCTATGGATGGTCTCTACCACTACTTAAAAAACAACCTGTCATTCAAGTGCATGCTAGAGGATATTTCTGCGCATCCTTGGAGATTATGGACAGAGTGGTCATTTTAGAAAGAAAAAAAACATGATACCTTAAACGCTTGGAAATATGGACCATATGCTGATTCTTCTCCTACATCTACCATGACTGAAGCGAAAATTCAATCAACACCCGGCCTGTCCGTCTCATCTCATCTCATCATGATATCACGTGATCCAAGATCTCGTTCAAACACCAGGTACGTAACCTTGCAAGTAGAATATAAATTATAAATTCGATAAAGCGTGCAATTCGAGAAAAATAGAATCAAAATTACGCTCTGACACCAATAATGACAGACTCTCTACGTTTACGGACACTCCGGGAAAAATTGGTCAAGCATGAGCAAAGTATTGCTTCTTCCGGCCTCTACACCCATACGATCTCAGTCCTCAAGCCTCTACCGTTCACTCAGATCCGATGTTTGGCCTTGGGGTCTCCCACTCTGGAGTTTCAGGCATTGTATCAGCTTGCATATTTAAATCTTATCGCTTTGGAGTTCAACATTGACCTGAACCAAGTTTCGCTATATGATCCAGCGTTTTCAAAGGACGATACATCATTTCTTTCCAGTGAGCTTAATTATGTGATTGAAAGTCCAGAAGACTTCTGCCCAGACCTGAACTCTACTAAAAAAACGCTATATTATATGCCACATGCCCCACGCAGTCTTACTGAAACTATTTTGACGGAAATCAAGCCATGCTGGTTCTTGGCTAACGACTTTTCAGTGACTATGGGCACATTGACGAAAGCCAAATTTCTTCTGGAGTTCCCTAACCTTGCGAACCTCGTCCATTTATACGAGAAACAGAAAGGACAAAGGAACAATGAAGAAAAAAAATCACAAGACGATAAAAAGGGGAAACCAGATGAAATTTCAAAGGATAATGATGGATTTGCGCCTGTCGTTCTGAAACGAAGGCGAAACCGAACAAAGAAGATTGTGTATGTGGACCCGGAACTAGTCTATGATCTGCAAAGTACTTACTTCTGTGGGGTGGAAATTGAACGTATTAAAGGAGACACTAATGCTCTTTGGAAAGACTCGTTTAGTGACTTGGCGCTCAACGTTATCATCCCGAACAAGGGAAACGAGGATGGTCTGTCTGACACTAACCATGGAAAATAAAAAGAAAAGGCGAAAGCATATATTAGTACGTTGTATGAAAGAAAATCATGTGTATAAACATCAATGCATTCTCTGTTTCTTTGCTGCCGACTCCAACGAGTCCAACGGGTCCATCATGCCTTGACCCATTGGCGGCGTGGGGGCAATCCGCAGGATTCCCTGAGGCGGCATGGCCACTTGCTGCGAGCCGCCCTCCAAAGGGATGTTGGGAAACTCAGGTACTGGAGGCAGATCTAGGAACTCCAGCTTAGGCCCGAGAAGATATTTGCTTAAAATCAGATACAAGTCGTCCTTGGTAAAGGGTTTTGCGAGTATGTCAGACATACCATTCTGGAGGTAAGTAACCAAGTCATTATCCTGGATATTTCCCGTCATGGCGATTATAGGTGTTTTGGTGTCGAAAGAACGGATGATACTCGTAGCAGTCGCACCATCCAAGTTCGGCATGACAATGTCCATCAATACGAGATCATACTTCGTGTGCTCAACCGTAGAAATCGCATTTAACCCATCGGTGACCACAGTCACCTGACATCCGTACTTCATCAAGAATTTACGGCAAAGTTGTATGCAAACGTTGTCATCCTCCACTAGCAATACGTGGAATTTAGCATTCGGTACCAGTGTTGTGGTCACGGGTAGTTGTGCTGTAGCATCCCCACTCTGTTGGCGCAGATGAGGCTCATCAGACCGCAGATGTCGATCTTGTTGATGCTGCTGTTGCCTCTGTTGATGACTTTGTATTGTTTGATGCTGCGGTGGATGGTGTGGAACATGTGTCGTCGACGTCTTATCGGTCCGGAGCAGCGCCGCCGCCGGTGGCAGAACCATGCTGATTAGATTAGGGTTGGGCAAGTCAAGGGGTGGAATCTTGATACCAGCTTGCGTGAGACAATGAACTAGAACGCCCATAGACCTGTACTGGCGCTCGTTGAATGTCCGATGGGCCATCACCGACTCCAGCACCGCGCGGACCTTTTCATTAGCAACCCGAAGATCATTTTGGAGCTTCGTCATATCAGAACGAAGCTGCAGAATGTGTTGTTGGAGCTGAGTGGACTCCTGTGTATTCTCTTTTTTCGTGGGCGCCTTCCTGCGGATGTTCTCTAACGCTTCCTTGTCGTCTTTCTTGAAGTCGGGGTGCTGAAACTCCCATGCGTCATCACCATACTGATATGTCTGGCGTTCCTCATTTGATATTTTCACCTTGTGGAAATCATACTTATTAAGCTGCCGCACAAAACTGGCGAAGTTGCTGTGCTTGAAATGAGTCGGGAGAATTACTTTCGTAAATTCGTTTGTGTTCAACACGACAAAGCTCTTTCCCTGGGGAGTCCACCGCACCACATCCAGGTATTCATCCTGTAGGAGCATCTGATAAAGCTTTTTAACGAAATCGTTCAGGCCGTTGGGTCCAGAGGTCTCCTCTTTGGGGGCTGACACCATTATCTTTATGGAAGCAAGCTATTAAGCCAACAAAGGGTGTAAAGGCGGTCAAAAATATTGATCGAATAATACCAGAACCAGAAAAAAGCCTGTGTTTTATAGCTAATCTCGAAAGATTTGTACTTGGATTGATTTTAAGCTTAAACTGCTGAGTTTTGAATGTAAACTCCAAAAAGCTGAATAAGTGCACTTGAGACACGACCAGAAAGCACCACGATGTAAGAAAAAGGAAAAGGTTGAGATATCCGTGCCCTGTTAAAAGCGAATATCTATACCAACGTTTCTCGCAAGGAAAGACTGTTTCGTTGTTTTTTTTGCACGCGTGAAAGGTAAATCGCAAGAGATAAACCGCAAGACTGCAAACGCTAAAAAAACCGAATGGAATCCAGAATTTCACACACCCGCAAGAAAAAAAAAAAAATCACACAAGAAGCGAATGGCCAAAAACAGAAAGTCTGGCAGGGTTTCAATGATGAGGTTTTGCTTTTGCACCGGAAATCAATCTAAAATACAACAGATGTATACGAACTGACAAACACGCCCCACAAAACAAGAAAACAAGGGGAACAAAAAAACCTAGCTTCGTAAATGAATAGTCGAGCAGCTGATTAATTTGGAAAAAAGAAACGGCAACTAAATATCATAAAAAAAACCAATTGGTTTAAAAAAGATTAACCGAAGGGAAAATAGCGGCCAGATTTGGGCAAGTTTGTCTGAATGTTTGAAATGTAACGATGCCTCCGTGCACTTGCCTGTCAAGTAGAGTGAGGTTCTGGCTTCGCACGCTTATGTGCCTGAGCGCCCTTGCTCTGGCTGCTGAAGCTCTACCTTCTTTGCGCCAGGTGAATTTTCTGTAAGAACGGCAGATTTTTGCGGTTTTGTTCGGGAAAAGTGTGTTTTTTTATAGATATGAGGAACTTTCTGGGGCTATTTAATGTTTTCAAAGAAGAGAAAAACACAGGGCTCATAGTAAAATAGAGCTCTCAGTTTATTGTTCTATTCTTATTGATGAGACAAACAAGTGCGTTGTGCATACTCTCAATGGCTTGGGGCTGTGCGATTGGACAAGTACATTTTAAAAACGTTCGGTGATCCGGAGCTAGTTATTTTTAATTCCTGCTGAAGTTTACATCACTCTCTATGTTTACTTTGTTTTAGTTTTCTCCGCTTGTTTTCACCTGCTTACTGCTTTCTTTATTTTTATTATTAATATTCTGATGCAATGAAGTTTAGCTCCTGCTACTAGTCCACGATGCCATGCTTCTCGAAATCTCAGTTGCTTCCTATGGCAAGTTATATTTTTACCAAAAGTTTAAGCAAAATTAGGAAACAAATTGTTTGATGGATATAGTATGTTGGATTGTGTAAATTGTACAATCTGAAATTAGAGAAATGCCTTCTTTGTTGCTTGGTTGCTTTTCCCAGCAAGTAATTCGACGTTAGGAACGCAACTTAAGAAATAAGGGTAAAATGAGTCGGAATTATTCTCACCGCTATTTCCGTCCTTGAAAGATTTTTGAAATGAAAACAATTTGCCGTCTTCAAGGTCTGCATTGGAAAAGAAGAAAAAGAAAAGAAAGAAAAGCAACTACTGTCTGGCTCTCTACTGTCTGCATGGTTTGTTTATTTGCTTAATCAGCTTGACTAGAAAAGCCCCTTCAGACTGAATATCAATTGATACATCTGGCTCGAAGCATCTTTACTTCATGCCTTAATCAGGTCTTTTCTGTCTCCTCTATTCTTTGCTTACTAAAATTTAATACTAGGTGACTATATTGATTGTATTTCTTTTTTGCTTCTCTTGGTATTATTCGTCGGAATTTTCAGAATGCATTCGGTAAAATTGCCTTCTATGGCATGTCATTCATTTCCCCTATGCAGAAATGGCTTATTCCTTCCAGCTTTTGGTTATTCATATTTATGTTATCATGTGAAGGTGGTCCCTTTTCAATAGTTTGACTTTCGGGAAAATCACCTGCAACCTCTCACTGTATATCGTTCACAATTATGGTCATTTGGCGGTTTGCTGCATTTATCAATCGCAGGCGTTCACCACTAAAAGCTTCCTCTGTCTATTCCTCTAGTTCAATTTCTTCTTGCATTCTTCTATACCTTATAATTCGTCATGGTGATCTTGGTTCACCTCAGAGATTTCAATGCTCCAGTCGTCAACAAGATTTATATCAGGATTGAACACTTCCACTACATCCCCTCTCTTCTTGAACCTAGCTGACCATGACTTATCATTCTGAATAACTGTGATCTTTTCCACGTCCGCCACCGACCCAACAATGGTAACTTTCTCGAACTTGATATCCTTCAAAGACAATGCATAATTTGCATCACCAGTTACTGAAGTACCGCTGATTCTCTTGCCTTCTGTTCCTGCAAAAGATACCTTCAAATATTTACCATCTTGGTAGCCGTATGACTCTCCGTCGTCGACATAAAGACTGCCATGAGCAGTATTAATCTTGTCAAATGCCACAATTAAACTATAAGGATCTCTCCTCATTAGTTTAGATGACCGACGATATCTTTCTCTTTTACAGAAAATTGATCCTCCTTTGATAAAGATGGGTATATCGGAGAGACTCACCAACTTGTCGACGTATCCCGCTTGCGTGAGTATTGGTTGATCCCTGAATTCACCATTTGTGTAGTCATAATATACTTCACCTCCCGGAATATAGACAGAAACCTCATCACAGCCTTCCTCCGTGACAGGTTTGACGAGAAGCCCGGAGTTACCCAAAAAGAACTGGTCCTCAATACCATAAGTCTTCTTGTCTTCTGGTGACTCGTAAAACATAGGCCTCCAAATGGGTGTTCCATCAGTACTTGCGTCATGGAATAGCGTATAAAGTGTTGGAAGCAATGAGTACCGCAACTTGACGGCATCTCTTATAACAGAAGAAAAGGGTTCCCCCGGTATCCATGGTTCTCTTCTTCTAGAGTCTATGTGTGCATGGGCACGGAAGAATGGGTACCATATTCCTGTCTGATACCAGCGAGTCAAAAGCTCTTTGGATGGGTCCCCAAAAAAGCCACCAACATCTGCCCCCGCAAAGGGCATGTTCACAACATTCGATGTCAAGACCATAGGGATGGATGATTCGAGATGGTCCCAAGTAGCCATGTTATCACCAGTCCACATTGCTGCCGTACGCTGAGAGCCCGCAAAGTAAGAACGTGTCAAGATGAATGGACGCTGTCTGTTGGTATTGGCAAGCCTTTTCACCAAAGATTTGTGCGTAAGCTCATGGAATGTCTTTCCCCACAAATTATGTACGGATCTGTGCTCAACGTCTCCATAGTGCAAGTTATCTCTTGGAGAGGATGACTCGGGCCCATTGAAGATTGAAGGCTCGTTCATGTCGTTCCAGAGATGCACATTTGTCTGCTCTGACAAGAACAGACCAGAATCGTATGCAAAGAGTTTATCCCAGTATGCTTGCGCCAGGGGATTCATAGAATCGATCCATAGCGATTCACCTGGCCAGCAGTGACCCTTGTAGGTGGAATTATCCGCATCCTTAATGCCAATATTGTGCTTTTCCACATGATCGCTAACTTCGTATCCTGTCTTAAGGTGAGGGTCGATTATGACCACTAGGTTTCTTCCCGTTGCGTCGAGTTCTTCCATCATCTCCACCGACCGCGCAAACGTGCTTGGGTTCCATGTAAAGTATTGCTTGTGGTCAGCATATTCGATATCAAGCCAGATTGTATCGAAGGGGAACAAATTCTCATCCATTTGCGTAGTGATGCCGAGGACGTCCTCGACATCATTATAATTCCACCTACATTGGTGGTAACCCAAGGCAAACTCTTGTGGAAGTGGTGTGAAGCCTGTGAGGAGACCGTACTTTAAATTGATGTCTGCCGGCCGTTCCCCGATTATCACCACCATATCTAAAACTCCATTCTCAGACATCCAATGAGCACTAATAGAGTCGGACTTGCGCACATCCACAAATGTGTCTGCACTATTAGCCCAGAAAACACCCACCGATGACCCTGGCTTCACGCCCACAAGTAATGGGATTGAGCCATACATCGGCATGCGTGAGTCGGTCTCGTACTCGAATATATCCACATTAAAGAGTCTGTATGGCCACTTGGTGCCGGTGGTGTCTTTCAAATTGAGTGAATCGGCATGCTCTGGAATCCCGTACGCATGTGAAAATCCCACAAGCTCTACATCAACTGCCACGGCCTCGGGCCCGAGAGGTAGCCTATCGTTTTTAGAATCCCCGAAAGAATCATGGAACATATCGAAATCCAGCTCTAGCTCGCGATTTATGTTTGCATTGTTGTCGCGCTCCGTACGGAAATGCTCAATGTTCAAGAAGTTCTTCTCATTGATCACTACCTGCTCCTGACCATCCTTCAACACGGCAATTCTTATTGGAGAATACTGTACTTCGAGAGTATACGAATCGGCCGGACCGAAAGCGTACGTGAACCCGTTCTTATTTGTTTTAACGTTTCCAGGTCTCAACGTACGAGTCTTCGACTTTGGCAGCCCGTCGAATGCTGCGTCTACTGTGCCACTATACCGTTTAGAATCAACAATTTTCACGGGGATGTCACCACGATGCTCGTCCACCTTAAACCTGATGGAATCACCATCAAGAACTGAGATTTCCCATGAAAAATGTACCACACCGTTCTCCGGGATTTCTTTCGTGATGAGCCCCAGAATGTGTGTATCATTCACGGAAACTGTCTTTGGGTTTATCGAATATGGCAGTACAGAACCAGTGCGGGCGATCTTGTCGGCGTAGTGACGATTTCTGTTGCAGAAGCCTGACTGTTGGCAATCTTTGAAGAGATACTCCTTGACAGCATGGGTGGTGAGGAAGAAAAGTGCAAATGCCCAAAGCAGTAGAGATAGTCTCATTTCAGGCTATTCTCTCTTTTTCACGCCGTCTATAGTTAAGATGTTGTTTCACTGATGAGAAAGACCGAAGGCATGGAAAGTTCACTTTTACTAGTTTCTCAATGTAGGCATGGTGATTTCCCGCACGCGTTCTCCTGTATTAGACACGGCAAAAGAAACTGGGGAAACCCCAACTCGGAGACTAATTGATTGAAAGACATGGCTTAGAGAAATGAAAAAGTAATATTGTATGGGGATAAAGATACTGAGAATTTTTAATAAGCTAAAATTTTAAAGCCTTGTCATTAAATGTCTTTTCGAGTTCCCCTCAAAGACTTGTTTGAATTGGGTTGGGGGAATTGCGATTATGCCTCGTCCCTAGTCTCCAACGGCTGCGATCCCCCAATACAATAGAACCAAACGGAAGTCATATCGAATTATTTTCCCAGAAACATGAATTTTTCAAAGTCGTTGAATTGATTTACCGACTATATTTGAGATATATCTGTGTGAAGCCCGTAATTTTTTAGTCGTGACTGCTAGCCTTTGAAATGCTAGCCTTTGAAATGCTAGCCTTTAGTGGCGTAGGCTTATGTTTGAAAGGAAGTTGGAAGACCTAGTACATCAAGTAACCTGTGAACTTTTATTAAGGACTTGGTTGCGTTCACCTTTCATAATTAATATAGCTCACAATTGGTCACCCGAAATGCTTCGAATTTAAGAAAATATTCCCTGGAGCTTGAACATTGTATTATCTGGTATTTATAAGACTGCGCAATATTGGAGCAACTAGGAAGGACTACCTTCAACCAGACAAGTTAAGACACTCGAAGACACGTAAAAAAGCAAAGGACAAAATTAAAAGCGATTTATGTAGCGATAATATTTTAGTATTTCACCATTAATAGATTTTCTTTTTGCTTCAATTCACACAAAAACTTCCAACTAAGGTCGTTTCGCCTGTCGCTGCCGCAATAGCTACATGCGGCCGCAACACATGTCACCAAAATACTTGCAAACATGTTCCCACATACTTTTCCACTTTTCGAGACAACCACTTGAAGAGAAAAAGAGAAGAGCATACTAAGCTAAAAATATCACCCAGCTGCCGTCTGTTATTTAAAGATTTTCTCCTCTAACATACAAGTCTTGCATTGACTAGGAAATCCTCCAATAATCGTGGTTCGACATTCCCAGTGAAGTGTGAATGCGCCCCGAGGGCCGACGCCGACTTAACTGAAACACACTCGCACAAATTTTTAATAAAGTAATTGTGTTTGAAAAATTTATGGAATGAATAAATTATGACTGATACCACCTGAATTTACTGAAATCTCTTAAAATTTTCTCTTTTATCAATGCTTTGCTTTTATCTTTTTTGCTTGTCTCTAATGAGGACGCTGCTCACATGCGTCGAAGCCAAATTCTCTATGGAGGTCGTGTGTGGCTCTAGACGACTTCAGCGCGAAAACCGGAGAGAAAACGAAAACAGACACGAACAACCAGAAAAAAATATATCCAAAAAAACTACACCAGTCCAAAATCAAACATTCCTTTCTTTGCATTTTGAGACTCCAGGACAAGTCTACACGCCAACCAAAAATCTGACTTCTCGTCTGATTGCCTATCTTGATAGAAGGAGGAAGATATTAATTAACAGATCAAAAGCCTAAGAGTCTGGTTCAATTGTTCTCATCTGTGTGCTCTTCTCCACGTTAGTCACATTAGCACCACACAAGCTACGTAAGAACAACCCCCACGATCTATACTAGCATTGAGAAGGACGCGAATACGAACAAGAAGAAATTGCAAAACATCAAGACATAAAATATAGAAAAACATGACATCCCCCGATAGAAAGAGGCCATTCGATGCTTTGGACGCATCACCGCTAGAACCGTCGAAAAAACCGCTCCAGAAGCTAAGTGAGGATGGGCCACTCACCCAGCAGGATGTTGTTTATTTTAAGAAAGAAGCCATCTGGCGTCAGATGAAATTTTATAAACTTCAAGCAGCTGAACTCCAACGGGAAATCACTAAACAAGAGCAGAGGTATGCAGCATTTTTGGCAGTGCATCTGCTCCTAGAAAACTGGTATAAACTGGTGGTCTCTGTTTTGAAAGATGGCGAGCAGCCCCAAAGCATCAAATTGACTCTGGGTGAAGACGAAATCAAGACAATCTTAGACGAAAGGCGCTCGACTTTGGTCTCATTATTGCAAGGCGCACTCCCGGATACGCTAGAAGGTAAACTAGCTACATTCTCTGATATAGTCGCTTTGCAGGCAGAAAAGGAAAAGGCTGAGCACCTACAAAATGCTCTAAAGGATAAATTGCATACCATGGAGTCCCAGTTAGACGATGCCCTCAAGGAAAATGACCGAAAGGAATCCAAAACATTGCTTAGGGTCGCTCAGAACAGCATTTCCAAGGCCGAGGAGTCCCAACCAATTCAAAACGGCTCGCAAAATGGTTCGAAGAAACTAGATACAGAGAACACCTCATCTGATGACCATTCCTGCAAGCAAGAGCTTGAAGATTTGAAAATAGAGATCGCGCAGTTAAAGGCTGGAAACCAGTCCTTAGACGAGCGCTTGCAAACATCTTTGGCCAAACTTACCCTGGTAGAAGAAGCCGCTTCTGAACTCACACGAAGGCTCCATGATCTAGATGAGACAGACTTACTAAAATCGAGGCATTACTTGGCCCTCTTGGATCAAAAAAACACATTAGCGGAAGGACTCGCGCATGTCACCCACATCAAGGAAGATTTGACAACCAGGTTACGAAGTTTTGACGAGAAGGAGGGCAACTTTGTTCGTGGCGTCAGTAAGGAATTGGAAGAAGAGAACCATCGTTTGAAAGACTTGCTTTTAAAAGCCGAAAGCGACTTGGTGCGTATCAGAACAGTGCGTGATGAACTTCTAGGTAAGCAAATCGTATTGAAACTGGAGATCGAGAACAAAACGACCAACGAGGAGCTCGCAAAAATGAACGAGTTGTTAAATGACAGGCTCAAGAGCCTAGAATCAACTAGAAAAAATGACTGTGATATCAATTCCGATAGCAGTCTCGAACTGCTTGAAAAACCAGAGCTAATCAAGAGATTCATGGTTTTGAAAGAGGAACTCAAAGATATAGAAAATGCGTTCCAGAGCACTAGAGAAGTCAACTTGGCAAGACTCAAAGAAGTCGTTGATAGGGAAGGATTGATGAAGAAGTTGACAATTGAAAAAAATAAAGCCGACCAGAAGTACTTCGCCAGTATGAGGTTGAAGGACCTGTTGG
This sequence comes from Metschnikowia lachancei, assembly GCA_030572615.1. NCBI lineage: Eukaryota > Fungi > Ascomycota > Pichiomycetes > Serinales > Metschnikowiaceae > Metschnikowia > Metschnikowia lachancei. The sequence goes on from JAJMAK010000058.1 coordinate 27,851, forward strand.
TGGCGGAAAACAAGGTGTTGAAAAGCCAAGTAACCAAGTCACAAGAGTTAGTCAACAAACTTGGTGAATTGGAAAAAAGCTACGTGTCTAAGATTGACTTGTTGACGAAAAGCGTGGACGAATATCGGATCATCAAGGAAAGTTCCCTTCAAGAGAATGCAAAAATGCAAGAGACAATTAAAAAACTCACCAAGGTGCGTGAACTCGCCGGAAAAGAAATCAACATGCTCAAGGAGCAATTGAGCCAAGCAAAGAAAGACAAGAGTGACGCTGTGACTGAACTCAGTGCACACAAAACAAAAGAGAGTAAACTTGAAGCCAAACTCTCAGCAACAGAAAGTTTGCTTGTCAAGTACAAACAAAACAACACATCCTCCATTCTTCAGGAGGACGAAAAGCAATTGGAGGCATTGCGGTCCATCACTAAATGTTCAGTATGTTCTAAAAACTGGAAAAACACCGCCATCACCGCATGTGGTCACGTATTTTGTGAAGGGTGTGTCCAGGAAAGACTTGCTGCCAGACTAAGGAGATGTCCAACGTGCAACAAAGGCTTTTCATCTAATGATTTACTCTCTATTCATTTATAGACAACATCCCGAATGTAATATAATTATTTTTAATATCATTACTTGCATATCCTGATGATACTTGAGCAGGTACTCTTACAAAAGAAATTCACCGCGGGGTTCTCAGCGCACGGATACGAAAGAACACTCATAATTTAAATAGTTACAATTTCTTCCTATCTCGTGTAGAATAATAAAGAGCCCGGATTAATGCTATCCCTTTTGGGCTAAAAGTTAGAGTAAAATATAATAACCAAAATAATAAAGAAGTATTTAGTTTGTCTTTTAAGTGATGATATTGTGCTGGCATGTGCTGTAGCCCTGTCTCTGGTCTGAAAAGTGGCCAATGTCGTGGTGGGTTGTGAAAGTGCTCACAAGACACAGTGCTACAGTTTCACTTTTGACGCGCTGGCAAGCGCGAAAAACTTCTTGGTTATATACAGGTTTTGTTGGTTACCCGGCACGATCGTCACAAACGGGAATCGGGAAAAAATGGGTAGGGGGCAAACAATACTCCCCAGCTATTGCATGCCCACACCACATTTTTTTGTCATAAAATCCCCATGTTTTTCTTACTTCCTTAGCGCCCAAAAACACAGATGCCCTGGAGCATATTCAATCAGAATCAGGTTTACGAAGACTTAGGGTAGGAAAATCTGACATCTCGGTATTTTCTAGGGGGGTCCCACATTTATTTTGGTAATTAGGGGTGAGAGCGTGGCGGAACCGATTTTCGCCTCCCAATGACCTTTCTCACAGCCATTCTTCTGGAAAAAGAAAGCATGGCGTGCGGATCCTCGCTCGTGAGTCAAGTCAAAATGCTGTAAGTTAGTTTCTCAAAGATGGCAAAATATTTCCGACTCGAATATCAAGCCTTCAGAATGATAAAATCGTATCACGGAAGGTTTTTAATACCAGATTTTTATCGTAGATGTCGACCATTGTAAAGGGCCACTTGTTTCAAAGCATTTGCAGCCAGCGTGCAGTCGGGGCGTGCGGTGGCAAAATACTGCCGAAAAACACAATTGGGACGGGTCGCGCCAGCAATTGGCGGAAGATATATAAATAAACTGGGATTTCCTGCGAAGTGTGAGCACGAAAATTCGCATTTTTTTGGATTTTTATTCCTTTCGCCAACTACCCGCATTGTGTGCTGCACGACCCTTGGCATTCCTTTTCGCGTTCTAATTGGCTAATTTCCATATAAAGTTCTCTCGAAAGCTCCAGTTTTATTTTATTTCTTTTTTTTTTTGTTGGTGTACGGGTCCTCAACCAACGAAAAAAAAAATCATTCTCGCTTCCCCCACCATTCGTATCGGCACGTGATCTCTCATACCATGTCTGATAACCTGGTGGCCACCTCAGTCGCAGAGGCCAACACCCCCGTGCAAACACCTTCTGCTGAGAACTTTGAACAAGTGGAGACTAAAAGCTCGTCTCGTGTTGACACGGAAGTCCCGGAAAAGCCTCTTTCCCCTCCAAATCCCTCGCCTTCTCCCGAGAAACACAAGCTAGAGGACAATGACGAAGAGGACGGTTCACCCAAGAAGGCTAAACTTGATGATGCTTCAGAAGCACCAAACTCTGAAGACTCAAAAGCTGAAAATGCAAAAGCTGACGTATCAAGGGAAATATCTCCTGAGTCAAACGGTACTCTTGAAAACGATAATACCGAACATAACTCGCTGGAAACACCTCTCGATCCATCGAAGATGACTCCAGCACCAAAACCACCTACGGAACCTGATATGAACAACCTTCCGGAGAACCCTATGCCCAAACACCAAAGCAAATTTGTTCTTAACATGATTAAAGCCATCAAGCGTTTGAAAGATGCAGGGCCTTTCCTTCATCCGGTCGATGTTGTGAAACTCAATGTTCCATTGTACTATAACTACATCAAAAGGCCCATGGACCTTGGTACTATTGAAAGAAAAGCTACAGTCAACGCTTATGAAGACCCTCTGCAAGTCGTGGAAGATTTCAATCTCATGGTCGACAACTGTGTCAAGTTTAATGGAGAGGCATCAGGTATCTCTCGTATGGCCAAGAACATACAAGCCCAGTTTGAGAAACATATGCTTAATATTCCACCAAAAGTTTTGGCGGTTAACGGTACCACTACTGTTCCCGCAACAGCCAACTCAAGGCGAAGAAACGTACTTGTCAGCGAAGAATCGAAAAAGGAGTCAGTTGCTGCTCATAGACCAAAAAGGACTATTCATCCTCCAAGATCCAAGGAGTTACCTTACGATGTCAGACCAAGAAAAAAGAAGTATGCGGCTGAGTTGCGTTTCTGCAATCAAGTCATCAGAGAGTTGACTTCTAAAAAGCACTTTAATATCAACTTTCCTTTTTTGCAACCTGTTGACCCGATTGCCCTTAATATTCCAAACTACACAGAAGTTGTGAAAACTCCAATGGATTTAGGTACCATCCAAACGAAACTCGCAAATAATCAATATGAAAATGGAGATGATTTCGAGAAGGATGTCAGATTGGTTTTCAGCAATTGCTACTTGTTCAACCCTAAAGGAAATGATGTACACACGATGGGACAAAAACTCGAGCAAATGTTCAACAAAAAGTGGGCAAGCAAACCAGTGCCTGTTTCTACGCCAACTCATTCTGAGGCGGAGGACTCAAGCGATGAGGAAGAGGAAGAAGAGCCGGAAATCAGCGAGGAGATGTTGTCAAATGTTCCGGCAATTCAATTTCTCGAAAACCAATTGGTTAGAATGAAGAAGGAACTCGACGAATTGAAAAAGCAACACTTGGATAAATTGAAACAGCAAAGAGATGCTAAGAAGAAAAAGAAGAGCTCTAAAAAGAACAAAAGCAAGAAGGCGAGATCAAACTCCGTGGTCGAGCATGCCTTGGAATCCCAGCCTGTTGTGACGTACGAGATGAAGAAACAAGTGAGTGAGACTGTTCCTACTTTGAACGACAAAAAACTACAAGCCTTGATCAAAATCATCAAAGATGATATTGTGATCAGCGATGAGGAAGAGGTTGAGTTGGATATGGACCAGTTGGAAGACAGAACTGTATTGAAGCTCTATAATTTCTTGTTCGGAAAGAAAGCTGCTACGATGGCCATGAAGAAACAAAAGAAGTCCACCTACTCCTCTGGAAACATTGACCAATTGGAGCAATTGAGATCTCAGCTTCAGCTATTCGATGACGCAGAGAGAGGTAGTAATGGTGGGGCTCCGTCTTCAACTTTTGATCTCAATAATATTCCAGCCCAAGAGTCATCAGAGGATGATTTATCGTCTGAGTCATCCGAAGAGGAATAAGTATCTTGGTGATCGAAGAATCACTAATGATTGAAAGGAAAAATTGAAAAATGCAAAAGAAAAATTAACACTAGTTGGAGCTCCAAGAGAATCAAAAATGGATAAAGAATCGGAGATCGGTTTCTGGGAAATAATCTCCATTGGGGTGGGGTGTGTTGTGTGTGTATGTGTGAAGTGAAGTTGCTGACAGTGGTCTTGGGTTATGTAAAAGGGTCACACTGTCATTTGTATCATATTCTTGTACTATATGGGCTTCTCCAAAAAAAGAGGGAGGCGTACGAAAATCAAAATCTTAAAAAAAAATTAATAATAAAAAGAATTATGAAAAGAATGGAAAGCGAGTTTTTTATCAAACTTCTTGCACATGATGAACATGACAATTATGAACGATATAGTATTAGATTAAGACAAATCATCTTCAAAATTACAGAAAAAGATTACCAAGAACAAAAAAGAAACAAGAGTAAAGAAAATAATGGTGATGAACCGGGGCTTTAATCTATTTTACCGAAAGCGAAATTGCAAGAAAGTTGGGGAAATCTTGTCCGTATTAGGCAAGCACTTCCGCGATATGCGATACTTTTATCTCATCGGACACGCACTCTTTACCTTTAAACCCAGATTAGCAGTCAGCAACAAGCAAACCTTGAAATACAAACTTTTCACCATCTTTACCTTTTTGCTTGAAAATAAAAGACGCAATATTCTCTTATAATACTTACAAGCGACATTATCTTTACATTCTTATCAGAAAAATTTCCAAAATACTAAGTGCACGGCTTTCTTCACATAGAATGTCAACTTCCAAGATGACTATTAGTGTTAGAGAACCGAAGCATAACCCACTCTATATCCTCAAGAATTACAAGAAACTAAAAGGACGCCCGGCATATGTGGCTGGGCCGATGGTGAGGTATTCGAAGCTTCCTTTCCGTGAACTTGTGAGACACTATAATACTGATATCGTGTATACACCAATGATCTTGGCCCGGGAGTTTGTACGTAATGAAATCGCTCGAACCAGTGACTTCTCGACAAACGAGAACGATAGAAGTGTGGTTGTTCAGGTTGGGTGTAACAACGTTGAGGATCTTTTGAAATTTGTCGAGATGATCCATCCTTATGTTGATGGTATCGGGCTCAATTGCGGGTGCCCCATCAGAGAACAAGTACGTGAAGGGATTGGTGCAGCGTTGATGTCTGAGCCTGAACTTGTTTCAAGTATGGTGAAAGCTGTTAAAGAGCAGTATGGAGATAAAGTCTGTATCGAAACGAAAATTCGTATCCACAGTGATCTCGACGAAACTGTGCGATTTGTTAAAATGGTCGAGGCTGCGGGCGTTGATTATATTACCGTTCATGGACGAACTAAGAACACACGATCATCGCAGCCGGCAAATTTTGATGCCATCAAGTTAGTCAAGGAATCTGTCAGTGTACCAGTGGTTGCTAATGGCGACTGTTTTTCTCTTGAAGACGCTATAAAAATTGCAGAATATACGGGTGTAGATGGAATCATGGCTGTGCGTGGTATCTTGGCCAACCCTGCACTCTTTGCTTCCTACGAAAGAACTCCCTGGGCTGCTGTTGAGCTCTTTTGGGACTTGGCCACGAGCTATGGCTTGCCGTTCCGTATCACGCAGCATCATTTGTCCGAGATGATGGATAAACTCATCCCGAGAAAGTACTTGAAGGAAATGAACGAGCTCACTAATTTAGTGGACCTCATAGACTGGTTTGACTTCCACTTTATTCTAAAAAGAAAGAGTCAGACAGGGTTTGCTACAGCAGTCGATGTCACCTGGAGAACTGACCGCGGTGATGTTGCACACATTTGATCTCATTCCCAATCTTACAACCTAATATTCCTGTAACAATACATAATGTACAAAATTCTTCTTCAACCTTTAAGCCTCGTCTATTATTTCCTTATGTCTCATCAGAAAACAAGGCGTCATTTTTCAATGAGATACTGCGAGTCATGTTGCTCACCTTGTAGATACCAACTAGCTGCTGCGCCAATTCAAACATATTGTTCCGCAAGGAAATGACGATGAACTGGGCATTTTTGGTTCGCTCTTTGATATAGTTGGCCACAATGGAGACATTCCGGAAATCCAATGCAGCATCAATCTCATCCATCACGTAAAGTGGAGTAGGCTTGTACTTGTGCAACGCAAACACCAACGCGAGTGAACTCAATGTTTTCTCTCCTCCAGATAAGTTAGAGATGTTCTTCCATGACTTCTTAGGCGGCATCACGCTAAACAAAATACCTTCCGAGAATGGATCCAAACTATCCACCAACTCAAGCTCGGCATTGCCTCCCATGGTAATCATTTGGTACATTTCTTTCAATGAAAGAGAAATCGTGTTAAACCCCTCCATGAACTCATCCAATCTCTTCCTCTTGAGCTCTTCACAGTGGTTCTTTATTCCATCTCGCTGCTCGACGGATTCGTTAAGCTCTTCTCTTCTGGTATCTAGTTCCCTTCTTTTCAATCCGTATTCCTTAAGAATTTCCACATCCACCTTAACTTCACTCATATATGACTCGAGTTCCTCGATTTCCCTTTCCACATCCTCTAAATTAACGGCGAGGATTTCATCCTCGGCAAGTTTATGGATATCTGAGCTATCAAACTGAGCTCGTTCTTCTTCTTTCATCCATTCCAAGTATGGGGCAGCATCTCGGACAACAGTATCCTCGAGCGCAGATTCCGCCTCTTCTATTGACCTGCGGCATCGCTTTTGCACGCTCTGAACTTTTTCCAATTGGTTCCTCAATTCAATTTCCTCGGACTTAAAATCATTCATCTTTGTTGTTAAATCTTCGAGACGAAGATCAACCTTTTCAATCAGTGACTCTAATTCGTTTATCTCAAGTTGAATGGCTTTGATCTTATCATCAATTTCTGTCCAAGATGCCTTATTCTCAGCCAATTCCAACTCTATTACTGAATTGTCTTCATCTGCCAGTGCGAGCTCTGATTCACTCTCAGAGACTATCTTCGAATGACGCTTGATATCGTTCTCGAGCTTTTTTAAAGCGATATGATCTTCAGATGTCTTTTCTTGAATAATCTCAATCTTTTGTTTGATAGAGTCGATCTTTGAGTTCTGTGCCTTCAATTCAATTCCTCCTGCCTCCATGATCTTTTCCTCGAGAATTACAATACGGCTTTCTGAGTTTATCATTTGCTGTTTGAGAATATCCATTGCTTTCGTGATCTTTTCAAGCTGGTCTTGCTTTGTTTGAATGGCAGAATCGACTTCCGAGGTTGTCTCCGTGTTTTCTTTCTCTGCAAGCAACAGTTTGATAGTCTTGGAAACCTCCTTTCCTTCGTTTACAAGAGATGTGATATCGAGATTGGCTGTCTGGATAGCAAACTCTGTATCTGGCTTGAGATCCTTCAACTTTCTCAAGTTTGTTTGCATTTCATTGAGTTCTATGTCGAGGGCTTCGACTTCACTTTCCATGGACAGAAGTTCGCTTCTCATTTCAGAGACGTCTTCCTCAGAGTATTCGTAGTCTTGTGTAGCAGCGTTGGACCTCAATTTCATACCGCCTCTGGCGCTACTGTTTCCACCTCCCGACATGGTACCAGAGGTGTCCACAACCTTGCCATCGATCGTCACCACTTTAAACCTAGTAGGGCCATAGGCGACGCTCTTTGCTTCTTGAAGATTACTTGCAACTAGAGTATCGCGCAACTTGCTGTAAAAAGCGGGAAGAAATGATTGGTCTTTTGGAGTAATCAAATCGAAAATTCTCTTGACAGTCATTGGACTTCCAGGAGTTTTGATCGGACCCATATTGAAGTTCTGTAGCTTGTTCAAGCAAATGAAGTTGGCATACCCCAACTTATTTTTACGGAGATAATCGATGCAAGCTTGGGCAGTTTCGACCGTATCCACGACCATAGAGTCCAATGCCGGGCATGCGGTGGATACGGCGACATCGTATTTATCATCGATGACACCCAAATCTCCTAGTCTCCCATGGAAGCCGCTGATTCTTCCTGATTTGGACAACCTGGTCAAACTCACAAGAACCTTATTCTTATTTTGTACATTAGCCAACTTGGTGACTGCATCCAGTGTTTTCAGTCTGGCTGATGCTAAGCGAACACGTTTTCCCTCAAGTGTCTTCTTAAGAGATGCGCTTTGGTCCTCGCCAAGACCTATTTGTTCGATGATATGTTCAAGTTTCCTTTCTAACGACTCCAACTCTGTCTCTTTAGCTTTGCAATCAGCTTTGATTTGGACATACTTCTTGGACTCTTCGCGTAATCTCTTGTCGAGTTCTTTTTTCTGAGACTCCAACATACCGATTTCGGATTTGATAAGCTCCAGGGCCCTTTCCTTTTCCTTCAATTTATCGTTGAACGGTTCTAGCTTGGTCTGGAGCTCCAGGATCTCTGCAGAGAAATGTGAGGTTTTCTCAGTAAGATTCAGTCTCAATTGGCCTAGAATTTCCTTTTCCGCTTCGAGCGACAGTTCTAGCTCAGCTAGCTCTACTCTGAACTTTTCACTCTCCAATTTCAAGTTATCGAACTTCATTGTCGATGACGAGAGTGCACTTTCAGAATTGGACTTTGCCTTTTGAATCTTCTTGATCTTGTTTTTCACGTTTTTAAGTTTCTCTTCGAGCGAAACTTTCTGGCTGTTGACATTTTTCTGCTTCTTATGGAGAGTCGATATGTCTTTATTGAGACCTTCTAAGCCAGACACCAATGAAACCTTCTCGCGATTAGCTGCCTCAAGCTCCTGGCCCATACCCCGATTTTTTTCCACTTCCTCTTCCAACTTATCGGTAATTTCCGCCGCAAGCGTATTATTGGTGTCGAGCGTTTTTTGGTGTTCATGAATACTCACTTGGAACTTGATTGACCGCTTGTCAGTGAGTGACTTCTCCATGTGCAAAAACTTGAGAGCCTCATTTTTCTTCTCCTCCATGGAATTAGTGTCGGTCTCGACTAACTCAAACCGATTCTCTTTCTCCATACACGTCTGGTTCAAAACCTCAATCCGTGACAAGCTCTCGTCAATCAACAGTTTATACTTGCTGGTACCAATGATATCCTCCAAGTACTCAAGTAGGCCATCATCATGCTCCTTCTCTGCCTTTGCCTTCATTTGAGCAATAGACTCCACCTCACCCTGCAAGATTAAGAATCTCTTGTGGTCAAGATCGATTCCTTGGCCCCGAAGAAAAGATGTCACGTCGGTATATGTACTGGACCGTCCATTCAAATAGTACTGTGATCCATTTGTTCTGAATGCCCTTCTACTGATCACGAGGTCAGAGTCAGGTACTTTGGTGGAAACACCAGGCACGGTTGGATCGTCCAAAACATGCATAAAGTGAATATCGACCTGGCAGAAATCGATTTCCTGGCCCGCGACAGAGTTGTGAATCAATTCGGAAAGCTTTCCCTGTCTCATTTTCAGTGCACGAAATCCAAAGACAAAAAGCATAGAGTCAATAACGTTCGATTTTCCACTTCCATTTGGACCAACCACTGCAGAAAAAGACGCGTTGAATGGGCCGATTTCTTGCACACCAGCATACGACTTGAAATTTGTAAGCACCAACTTACTAATGACAAGCCTAGGCTCATTTTTCCGTGTATCTTGTGTGAGCATAGACTCCCGGTTCCGCCTCTTACTTGGCGACAGAATCGTCACTTGCTGTTGTGAGAAACTAAGCCTTTCCAGTGGTTCTATAGATGTTCTGAGATTGGCGTTTGATGAGCTCAAGCCTCCCAGTGACAGTGGAGGTGGTGGAAGAATAGTATAATCAGATGATGGCGTAACATCGCGCTTAAGATGTGGTCGTGAGGAGGACTTGGGCGGAAGCTCAGGCATTTCCGTGTCCGTGTCGATTTCCGGTTCGACTTCCGGTCTAATCTCATCATTGGTTTCTGATTTGTAGGTGGCATCATCTTTAGTAGGTGATGGACCCAGCTCTTGTTCCGGATATTCCATTTCCTGGTCATTTAAAGAAGTATTTCGCAACTCAAGCGGGCCTGAGGGTGGAGCATCCGTGGCATCTTCGAATATCAGGGAGTCAGGAGAAGTGGGCGAGCTGGGTGACCCATGGTTCAGTTCTGGTAATGCAGGTAACACTTCCAGTCGAGGTACTTCAATTTCCTCTTGTGCTTGGACAATGTCCAGGCTCAAGCTTAAATTTGATGTTATGTTTTGAGTGATGTCAGAGCCAAATCGTGTTTCTTCAACATTTTCCTTTTGATTAGAATCGTTGCTGCCATCAAATTTTTCGGGAGAAACAGGCAAAGATTCAGATGGCAGTTCTGGAGATGACGTCTCGTGGAAATCACTATTATTTATGAAAGTGTGCTCGTGATTACCATCATCATCCTCGTCATCACTAATATGGACTCTCTTTTTGTTCCGTACCATTTTTATGACGCCTCGATTGATTTCGGCTTGCTATGCTTCTTTTTTCGAGGATTTTAGACGAATTTGCGAAGATTAACGGGAATAGTTTGAAATGCAGGCGTTCTGGTTTTCTTTGTTTTATCTTTGGTGTTATACAATCGTTTTTCTATACGTATCAACACTTTAACACTGGGAAAATGTAATTCGGTGCGGGTCTATGTTTTTTTTTTGCCGTGGGGCGTGGCACGAAATCCTCCTGACGCGACGCAGCACTCACAGATCATGAATAAAGTGAAAAATACATACAATGCCCGGTAATCCTATTTATAGTTAATTGAGTAGATTTGATGAGCTCCTTAAAAATAAAAAAATAAATGAGAAATAATGAAGAAGAAAAAACTAGGAACTCGTCTTTCACTTGTGGGGACGCGATTATGTGAGTTTCCGTCTCTTATAAGCCCAAATTCTCCTCAGCATTGGGTGGTCCCTAATTTCAAGCCAGGCAATTTATCTTTCAATCTTCAAATTAGTGTCTATGAACCTATAAACGAGCTCCATATAGATCGATCAGGCGGGCTTTTTTTTTTTCCTCTTTTTTCTCTTCATGTGAATTTAGAACCAAGATTTAACCCAGAAGTCACGAAATCTTTAATTTACTTGTGCTTATATAAATAAGGTGAGTAGCGAATCTAGTTGCTTTTCCTGTCGCGTATCTGTTTAATACGGAATTTCGAAGCATAACTAAAGACGGTCCTTTTTTCATTTGTCAAGAAACTTCACTGAAAACTATTTCCTCTGATTCAAATTACTTATATATTATAAATGAAGTTTTTGCTTGAGTTCTATGGTCTTTTGTTTTCTTTTGTTCTTCTTGTTGGCTGAAGGAATCGAGACTTTAATACTAAACGAACTTTTCGCAGCAAAAAACAATTGACTTAACGTGGTCCCTTGAATTGTCATCACAATAGCACCTTTAGAAACTGAAAAAATATCTTTACAGTAAGCCCATTGATATAATTTAGTTTACCTCTACTTTGATATTCAAATCTTTTTTTTTTTTCACTGTATGTCTAAGTTCAGGGGAACGGCTTCACTATTGCATCTTTAAAAAAGAAAACCTCGACTCAAAGCCATCCAAATTAAAAGAAGCACAAGTGTTCACATATTCGGCAGTCCGATTCTCTGTTCGCTTATTTCTTCCTTTAATTTTTACTACTTCTTAATGAAAGCTAATAAATTATCTTTTTTCTATGCTAATCTATTCTATTATACAATGCGAATGCTGCTCTCACTAGCCAAAACAACTCTTCACGTCGCCTTTACTTCACTGGCGTGTTCCTGTGGCGAAATTCTTTAATCATGAGCCTTCTTCTTTTCTTTTTTCTCCTTTTTCTCCTTCTTTTCTTTCTTTTCTTTCTTTTCCTTTTTCTTCTCTTTCTTCTCCTTCTTCTCTTTTTTCTCTTTCTTCTCTTTCTTGTCTTCCTCCTCAAGTGTTTCCTCTTCTTTACCTGCTGCCTCTTCTTCTGGCTTTTCTTCTTCTCCGTTGTCTTTCTCGCTCAGTTTTTCTTCCAATTGTTCTATACTTGTCGTGTCTTGTTCGTCCTTCTCGGAACCATCAACAGACATATCGTCATTCGACGCCTCGACATCATCGGCATTGATGGTACTTTTCTCCAGCTCATCATCGCTGAATTTAATCTTTTTGTTCTTGGGTTCATCCGTGCTTTCCTCTGCGGATCTTTTGAAAGTATCAAGCTCGGCCAGTAGAGGGGGCAATCCTCTCAAGTCTCTTTGCACACGCTTCAACTGCCCCAAAACGGGATTATTTCCCGAAGCGTTTGACATTCCGATAGCGGAAAATGCAACCTCCTCTTGAGACCCACTCGTGGCAATTGCCTCACTTGTAGAAATGAACTTGGTCAATATGGCCTCGGCCCGGGCCTGGTCTACAGGCTTGACTCCCGTAACATTTGCAATAACCGCAGTGTTGACTGCACTGGGTGCAGATCTTCTTGGGCGAAAAGTAGACATCTTTTTGTTTTGTTTGCTGTCTTCTACTTTTTTTTTGTATGGTGCCAGCTTCTGCTGCTTTTATCAGTCGTTGATTACAGCAAAACCGATTCTCATCTCATCACGAAAAAAAGTCAAAGCTACATTTGATGCCAGGCAACCTCCGTGCGCGGTTCCTGCATAGTGTATGAAACTGGGTGTAATTTTTCGTCACCATGGCTTACAGCCACTGCAAGCTGGCTATCTACCTGAGTTCCTGAAATCACATTTCCCATTCATAATGTTCTCGTTGGTCAGATGTGTTAGACCAGTTGCGGTTCCTAACATGGTTTCCATCCGTCAATTTTCGCTCCTAAGCAAGCCAACTTCGTTTTCGTCACCATCGATTTCCCCAATCTCGCGGTCGCTCGTTCTGCCCGAGCACCCACAACCAACATCTGCATTTCTGATGATCTCGTCTCTCATACAAAGACGTTTCAAATCCAGAGGTAACACATACCAGCCTTCCACGTTGAAACGGAAACGTACTTTCGGATTCTTGGCCAGATTAAAGTCGAGAAATGGAAGAAAGATCTTAGCCAGAAGAAAAGCTAAAGGAAGGTGGTATTTGACCCATTGAGGTGTTTGGGAACTGTGTCAAAATCGGCACATCGCTGTCCAACGGTTTTCGGGGTGGTTTCTAATCCGTGATGTTGGTCCATTCATCGCTAATTCTTTATTCTGTACATATATTACCTCTTGCATTGCAAAATAGACGACATTTCTTCTATCACGCCTTTCCAAGCGTTTTGGAATATTCAAGTTCTATCTCGTGTATGACTTTTTGTAGCGTGACAATCGCAAGTTGATGTGTAGCATCTGGAAACTTGTTGCGATGCAACCCAAACCATTCTAGCGGTGGAGTGGCATTTCCAAGTTCCTTTAACTGTGGAGCCTCGATTATTGGTGGGGCTAACGCCGAATATGTGAATTTTGATTTATTCGCCACCTTCTCCATGGTCTGCTGAATATCTTTGTCAAAATCTTTATGCGGTGTGTCGGATGAGGCAAGAATCCTCAGGGTATCCTTCTCTGCCTCATTTCTCAGTCTATCAGACTCTCGGGTCACGATATCATTCAAATCTAGACCATCCCTGAACGCTGGTACATTCTCCTTTAACAAATCTGTTCTTGACAAAAGTGCTCTTTTGTGTGCAGAGTACATTTCCCTTACGCAGTTGACTGACCCCAAGTTCCACCTTATGTCCACCGTACCTCCAAACGATGATTGATATAAGTATTGCACAATGTTTGTCTGAAATTCCTGGTACGTTCTCATCGATATCATGAACCGAGGAAACCCTAGAATTGTTCCCCCCTTAGCTTTGGATGCATACTCACTCAACTCATCCACGTCAAACGCCCGCGTCTGTTCTTTGGTGGTTCCAGCGGTACTGGAAAATGAAGCCTTCACGTTGTTGAGTTGCAACTCAATTTGGTTCGATACTCCATATGCGTATTCGCTTTGAGTGAAGTTAGCAGTAGACTGATCTAGCTGTATCACGAACACTTTACTATCGTGAAACGAATGTGGGTAAACTTGAATCGTTGTGATACCAGTAAATACCTCGATTTGGGTATCCAATTTTTTGGCCACCTCAAAGAGCTCCTCGGAACAGTTTTTGCGCATGAAGCTCTCTTTGTTTGAATCTTTGAGAATTTCCTTATACGACGTTCGTTTCTCTTCCACCATTCTCAAAATTGTTTCGTAGATGTCATAAAAATCTGAAACAGCTAAAGATGTTAAGTACGCTTCCGCAGATGTGTATCGAATTGAAACAAAAAGATGGTCTTTTGAAATATTGGTGCCATTTTTTCTGTTGTGTACATCCAATCTCCATCCTTTCAAGTTGGCAAAAGCGAAAACATGTTCGTCAAATATTGACTTGAGTTGAAATTCGCCAAAGCCACCCGCCATATGAACTAAAGGAATTTCAAGCAACGGCATATCATCGAGCTTCCATTCAATAGCTGAATTAACGAAGAGACCACCGACTTTCAAATAGCCTCCAAGTCTGCCTTCAGACCCAACAAGAAGTGTCTGGAGACCTAATTTGATTTCATAAGACCAACTAGAAACCTTGCGTGAAATAGCCCAAGCTTTGTCAACATCAAGGATCATTGTTCCCAAGGCAGGACCAAAATCGACCTCTAGAGTGATATTTGAGAAGATCAAATCAAGCGCAACACATATACCTGAAAATGACGAGTTTTGTGCTGTCTCTGTGGGTACCTGCTGAATCAGAAAAGCTGGGTCTTCGACTTCGTGCAAATTTGAGTCATAAGTTTTAGGGTACCAGATGTCGGTGAAGAGGTCCACATCCTGGTACTGCTTCATCTTTACGTACCCACTAATGTCTGTAATACAACAAGAAGAAACAACTTCCAAATCCTTTTTGAAGGCCACCATACTCGATAATACGATGTTTTTGATGGATAGAGAACCACTTCGTTCATCCGAATAGATATGTTGTAATGATGCAGATATAGAATTGATTTGACCAAGGACATAAATTGAGTCAAAATCTTCCACACCTGAGCAAACCAGAATTGATGCACCATCATATTCGACAACAGCGGCAACTTTGGCTGTCGGCTCGCAGCTCAAAGATATTCTCTGTTTCTCGATTCTCATTCCAATGTGCAAGTCTGCTTCAGCAAACAAACTGCCAAATTCCGAGCCAATGCTCGATGACCTGTTCTCCTTTTCAGGTTTCCGACTCGCAACCTGTTTCCCTTCGGATGTTTTAAACATATCTTTGAAGGTACACACAAAATCTTCCACCACCGGTACACACGAAGAATATACGGTATTATCAGATTGTGACATAAGAATCTCTCCCTTCAAGACATGCTTTTTCGAAGCATTTTTCAAATGATTGTAATCAATAACTATCAGGACTGCGGGAGATTGAAGGGTAAGTGAATTTGGCTCCTCGTGTAAATTTTCTTCTTGAAGCTTGTAAATGAATACTCGAGCACCCGCAAATCCAACTGTGAATTGTACTGCGGAAAATTGGGGATTGAAAGGTTTGCTGGAAGACTCTATCCTCGTTCTTGTGACAATACTCCACTCCTTCGAATTTTCTTTCATGAACTCTGTCGCCTTCTTTCTTTCTTCAAAATAGCTGCTAATCTGAGTTCCTGACTTCATGGCACGCTCGATTAAAACTGTTGAATTTGACATACATCTGACATCCAATTCATCTCCTTTGAGTGTCAACCAAAGCTTTTTATGTTTATCAACACAGTAGTTTAACTGCAACTTAGGCATGAAGGCACGGTTGAGATTATCAATCTCCGATGCTGAACTGTAGAAACTCGACGAAGTAGAGCCATTCGCGACAGACAAATACCCATCCACAACTGTTAGCTTTCCCATGTTTGCTTTTGTGACTGCAAAAATCCTCTCTGCTCCTAAGATCAATCCAGGGTAATCCTTATGCGAGGCACCAAATAGCCAGCCTATACAAAAGTTATAGGATAGGACGTGCACCGACGAGAAAATGGGGTTTCGTGTAATATCTTTGGAAGCTGATTGTTCTGATTGCATGTGTGTGTTACTCATGATTCCATCATAGTGATCGAGTTTATTCTTCAAACTATCGGTCAATTCAAGTATTTTGAGCAAAATTGGGGGACTTAGACATACACGGAAGTAGTCTGATTCAATTTGCAAGGATTGACCAGCTAGTTTAGTATCCTCAGCAGACGCATCATTCAAAACCTTAACTGAAAGTTGGTAGTCCAATAAGGTGGAGAGACCCACGGAGAACAGCGGATCGTAAATTGTAATTCTTGTCGCCGGTATTAGCAATTCACCTGAGACGAGGCGTGTGAGCTTGTCCGGGCCGTTTGAGTTCCCCATTGAAAGTTTCAAGTCTTCAAGTTCAATAGTATACCGGGAGTGGTCCTTAAATGTGAACCAGCCGCAATACTTCTGACTCAATTGAAGCCGGAAATGTATATTTCCGGCTTTAGTTCCAGTGTGTTTGGGTTTCTTCAAATCATCAAGAGGTATATTATCCTTGGGTTCCATAATCTTGCTTTTAAGCACTCCATTCTTCAAATTTTCAAACTTGTCAATGATATACGATTTGTGTTTCAAAATCGAATCCAATGCATTCAAAAGCAGAGGTGTGGTGACTTTGATATAATCCGATTGGACTTCAGCTTTAATAAGCCAGCCATCTTGAATCTCATTAAGACGTGACATGAGTTGAAAGTCATAGCTCTTGATTCTTATGATGGATACATCGCTGATTCCAACTTCTGACGAGAAGTTTTTATGAGAATATTCGACAAAAGCTTCCAGTTCCGTAGCCAAAAGTTTAAATGTTGCTCCTGTTAGAATCCCATGAAGTTTTAGTGGATTGAGAGCGTCGATTAGAAACAGAAACTTATCAATCGTTAATCTCAACGTGATATTGGGAAGACTTGGACGTTCTCTGCTGTCATGGCTCTTTGCAACATTATTACTTCCACCGAAAGAACTATTGCCCATTATAAAGCCCAAATCATCATTCAAAAATTCGGATAACACGGAGATAAGCGTATTCTCATTTTCAAGAATCCGAATATCCAATTCTCTTGAGCTCAGCTCAAAATCAACTGTTAATTTAGGTTCATCTTGTACCCCAGAGGTAATCACTGTTGTGTCTTTAAATTTGAAGTTCAAAAAGCTTGTATCCTTTTTTCCGAAACCAATACCAATTTCTCCCAACTTCAGAGCCCAGCAAAATTCCATAGAGTATTCTGGATTTATACTTCCGAACAAAGAAGCGGTAAAATCAACAAGAGTGAGTTCAAGATACGTCTTGATGAGATTTAATTGGAAGCGAAGGGAGTTCAAGCCAAAAACAAAATTAAATGACCAAGCGATATTACTGTTGACACCAACAGATTCTTGACTTGGGGTTTTTTCATTACCTGGGATATTCTTTAGTGACTCTGAGAGCGCAAAGACAGATGTTTTCAAGGCCACGTCAATTGCATCAATTTTGACAACAAAATCCACTAGGGTATGCCTAAGGGTATTCAGTTGATCTTCTTTTTCTTTTTCATTATCCAGCAGTTTTGTTGCCTGAATATTAATTTTCAGAAAAGCAATATAATCAGAAACTTCTTCCTTGTTGATCAAGTTTAATTCGAATGACAAAATGCTTAGAAAAGCTTTTAACACCCCTTCGGAGTCATTTTCTTTCCAGAAAATCTTACGAAAGAAACTTTCTCTTTGCTTCATGTTCCCTTCCCATGTTCTCCAAGCCCGGAAGCTCTCTGTTACCAAAGAAATTGCATTTTGTGGTGCTCTATGGGACTCGTTAGTGCAATCATAACGCCTTGCTTCACTTGGATGGACTTCACTTGCAATGCTTCTCAATTTGGTCATGATTTTCCAGGCCTCATAAAATCTAACATGATCTCTTTTGGACCTCAAGATTCTAGCAGGTTTCGTGATGACTTCTGGATCAGAGATGATCTTATTTGTAATCGCAAACTTGCACAAAGAATAGAGCAAGTCTCCTCTCCATCGTTCAGAATTTTCAGAGGCCTTCTTAAAATTGCTAATGGATTGTTCGGATTCTCTCAAGAGGCTTGTGATAAAGCTTATAACATTCGGCAATATATGTCCTTTTATGTTTGCCTTCAATGTATTCAACAGTAGAGATGCTAACAGTACACCCCCGGTTTTCTTGGTGCACCAAGCCTCTACCTCAGAAGCTTGTAGACTGAAAGCGTTGGAAAAAAAATCTGGTAAGGAAACAGCCGCATAAACTTCGCTAACATGTAACGCTAATGTCATTGATATCTGCTCTTCCAAGGAAGACCCCAAACGTACACAAGAATGTTGCTTTTGAATGGCCAACGAAAGCTCTGACATCGCGAAAGTTAGCACCGATACCAGTTGAGATGGAGAAAACATGGAAATAGGCGCGGACATACTTTCTTCCACAAATTTTATATCTACCAAAGGACTCACAACCCTCACATTATCGATCATTGGAACGGGTAGTATGAGTTCTTTGAGATCCTTCATTATTTCACACTGAAGCTTGTCTAGCAAATGATCTATGTCTGTACCTTCGGGTCCCAATACCAATTCAGACAATGCATGTAACCCTTTTGGACATAGACAGGCTTTAATGGTTTCAAACTTCAAAATGAATGAATCGTTCTTGAATTGATTGTCTGGTCCAAATAGAGGTTTGAAGTCATTATCCACATAATCGGTAGTTGGGTAAATGTCACCATTGTTGAATGAGGACTCATCCAGGTAGTCCGAAAAGCTTTCCAGTCCACTATATGATTCCTTAGCATCACGATAAAATAGATACTCCTCAGTAAGTGGAAACGATGCCAATGGAAGTGAAATTGTGGGAAACACAGAACCTTTTGCCTCATTAAATAAATCATCTTTCTCTTCCGGGAATAGCAAAAAGGGTGTCCTGTGGGTTGTTGCGTCGTTTCTTTTGATGTGTGCTTGTTGTAAAACTCTATGTTCTTTCATGTTGAGCTTCTGAAAAAAGTTTGTCAAATGAAGAGAGGTCTCCATATATGCGTCATATTTTATACCATCCGTCTCGTTGATGATTTTCATCACAATTCGGGGTAATAAAAGTGATATTCTGCTGGAGTATCGATAATTCGCGATATCATTGAATGTGACAAGCACGTCATCGACTTCAACTGCAAGAAAAGTATCTGGAATGCTCAATTTGAGTTTTGCTCTTATTTCTGGGCATCTAAAAGAGAAATGAGCAGCATCATAAACAATTGGAACCTCGTACGTCAACGAGTTTTCAAGGTCCTTATAACCCAAAATAAAGTTGTCTAATAGTGTGTCAATGCTTGAGATGATATTAGGACTCCCATTGATTTCGATCAAGTCGCAAGCGAAATCCCACTTACACTGGTATGTGAGGTCATCAATACCAAGCATTCTGTGGGTGTGTATGCTGAATGTGTCGATAATAATCTCAGGAATCCGTAAAGACAACAATTTATCGTAATTCTGTCTTGAAAACACGCTATCTCTGGACTGTAGATCTTCTGAGGCAAAGTGGTAGCCTTTGGCTGTACTGAAATCGGCTTGGAGGTCCATGTAAAATTGACAGAGATGAATATCAACATCAAGAAAATCAAAACATAAACTGATGTGATGTGAGTGATCGTAGACTTGACATGGAAGGATAATAACACCCTTTCGCGCCTTGAAAGTGAAGAGAATGTTCAAATCATTTTCCGCCTTTATGAGCTTCCAATACTCCAGATTTGGCTTCTTAGATGGGCTCGCTATTGAATTCTTTTCTGACTCTTTGTTATCGAGGCCCTCACTTAAAATATACTCCTCAAAAGTCCTGAATTTTACGAAGTCACCGAAGTAGTTCTCTCGAAAGGTGAATAAGTATCTGATCAAGTAGCCATGAAAAAGAAGGGTTATATCGTCGCCAATAATGTTTATGACAGCAAAATTGTTGTGGTCAACCTCGACCTTGTTGTAGTAAGTGTATGATCCCGAAATTTCGAACGCTTCCGTACTGCCCATTTTTTTGTTGCCGTCCATGAAAGCACTCACTGTATGCCATGGAGGAACCTCAAGGGTCAAGTCCAAGTGGGGTGCGGAAACCTCATAATCGAGAGTGGAGCTCGCAGAGAACATCCCTTGCAACGGAATTTTCAATTTGGTATTCATCAACTTACCTGAAAAACAGATAAATTTGTTTGAATCGAAATCAAGAGGGTCATTGATGATGTTATTATCGTTGACATTAAAGTAGAGCCGAAAATAGTGTACTCTCCAATTCAAATGGTAGACAAATGGTCTGTGATTCTCGAACTTGACTGGCGGACCGGAGCCAAAATCAGATATCATGTCTGTAAATAGAGTGATGTGTTCTCTCAAGAAAAAGAACTTTCCGTTCGTGGAGTCCATATCGAACTTCCACGTGCACTCGCCATTCCATGCAAGAGGAAACCCTATTTCAGCATTGACACGATGTTGATCCGCACTAAACAAAATATCGTGTGTTACAGACGTCCTCACTTCGAGGTCAGCCATTAAAAGTGATAACGTGTTCGGCCAGCCACGCGCCGTCGCCACGTAAGAATTAAATGAGCTCAATTCTGTTTCCTTGCCAAGCTTTAGCTCAACCCATCCGAAAGGGCGTGTGTTTTTCTGCTTCGGGTCCTCGCGTGTGGCGAGCTCCTCCTTGTCCTTACTGAACTCTCTGGTGGGAATTCTGAGAATGAGCTCATTCTTCGTGGTCATCTTAAACTTGAAGCCTGCGTAATTTCTTAGAGAACCTGGCTCGTTGTGAGTCACACAAGGCTCACCATCCCTGGCCAAACTGGGGAATAGGAGAGAATGAAGCGGACCACGTTGGCGGTCCGCCCAGGATCCATAGTGGATGGTAGCCATCGACAAAATCAAGTCAACACCTGTCTCCGGACTAGACTTTTCGCCATCAAGTGCTAAATCATTTGGAGGCTGTATACCTGGTGTGTCATAGTAATAAATTATTTGAGTGGATACTGAGTCGAGGATCAAACTGTACTTGGCATATTCCTCGATATCAGTAAGCTCGACGACTCGCTCCTGGGAGAATTCCCCGACATATCTCTTTAGACCATGCCACTCGTTGATTCCGTCCTTTGATTTTGCTCTTTTGTAGCGGCGCTTGAGTCGAAGATGAGAAAGCATGTCCAGGAATGTATTACCACGCAAAGTATTCCTGACGGCAGCTGCTGCCTTCAGCTTCAAAGACATAGGGTTTCCCGAGTTATAATTTTCTGGTTCATATGAGATATTCGGCTTCATATGCACCTGGAACCGGTCCATGGTCAAGTCAAGATTTGTTCTATACTGATCCAACCGAGATGGGGCACGAGCTACATCCAAAAGGGCATTTGCCGTCCGAAAAGACGCCACTAATATCGAAGGCGTAGTGTGGTTTCCCAAGACAAATGCACCACGTTTTATTGTAATTTGTAGTGGAAGAACTTGTAGCAAGAAGTTGAGCGCAGACTCATCGCCCAAGGCAACGGTTTCCGGGGCAGATTTCGATCCCAATGTTTCCGAAGCCGATGCAGAAGCTGATGCCCGGGAGAACTTTTTCGAGAATTGATCTTGCAGAGAGTTTACAGACTCGGCATGGCACTTTCGTAGTGTTTCCTCGATGTTCTCAAAGGCTGCCGTTCGGTTATACACGAAAATCTCCAACCCATCCATATGGAGAAGAAAGTCTGTCTGCAGCTTCAGATTCAGGTCAGCAGTTAATCCAGATGTATTTTCTGGAGATTCTGTTTGTTGCAGGCTATTTTTGGGAAAATAGAACAGTGGAAGCCGCGTCATTTTGACGAGCCAGTATCGCCATGTTAAGTTGAGCCGTAGGATAGATACGGTATAATCTGCAGTAGAAATCACGACATTCCTTGCCATTATACGCCCTCCTAAAGGCGATATTCGGAAAGCGCCAATAGTAATACGCACGTGGTATTTCTTCCATAGAAAAATCTCTAAAAAAAGCGATATTATGTAGCCCACAAGCCGGGCAAAGTAAAACACGAATGCGAGGCCTACTATCACTGCCAAGACCCAGTTTACAAGATACTGCCAGCTGGCCAAGTACTGCGTGTCTGGTGATAGTCTGAGAGAGTCAACCATCGCAAGAAAAAGGTGTGTTTGTGGAGGCTTCTTTAGGAGGATGTGTTTTTTTTTGGTCTATTTTCTGATATGATGTGAGTGGCTATGTAATGCCACAATATATGGGGAAGGCTCGGGTGCGCGTGGGTCTAAAGCCGCGCTCAGGGATCTTCAACAAAAGCTTCATGGAGATAGGGCAACGGGCTTTCCTC
This sequence comes from Metschnikowia lachancei, assembly GCA_030572615.1. Taxonomy (NCBI): domain Eukaryota; kingdom Fungi; phylum Ascomycota; class Pichiomycetes; order Serinales; family Metschnikowiaceae; genus Metschnikowia; species Metschnikowia lachancei. The sequence goes on from JAJMAK010000058.1 coordinate 50,028, forward strand.
CACATTAATCTTTTGTTTTTACGTCCTTTTTTTGTCTAAACTTTTAAGTTATGATCCCATTTAGAATCTGTAAGAAATAACACCTGTTGATAGAACGTAGAAGAGAAATCTGTATACCTCGCAATCGCTGCCGAAGCAATTCATGTCGGGTATCAGAAACATGAGTCGTTCTTTGGTTCTTTGCAAAATTTTCTAGTCGTTTCCTTCTAAATTACCTTTCTTTTTTCCTTCATATTTTTGTTCTTCCGAAGGTCTCTTTAGTTTTTCAAAAGAAAATAATGAGTTTACAAATTTGAGAAAATGAGGAGTCAAATGAGTAGTCTTTTCTTAAAAGTTGCGAATTCTGCTAATCGAGGAAAGTTTGGTGAGGTTAAATATATTCGGTAAAAATCAGCTTCTCCATAAAAAGATAATGTTTGAAGAGAAATCGACATTTAATTAATTTTAGACTCATCAACAAAAAGAGAAACATTCCATGCCCTTTATTAGAAGAAATATGTGTGATAAATTCGAATACTTGCTCTTGCGGTCTTAAATGCGGCGGCTGTAGGCAGAATAATATGTGAGACGTTCAAAACTTTGCGACGGAGTATGCTCAAAACAAGAACAACTACCTGGCAAGCAAATTGTGACATGCATTTTTCTCCCCGTGATTCACGATCCAGACACGAGGAGAAGCGTAAAAAGCTCAATTCCCACTCATTTCTGAAATATACTTTTATTCACGTTCTTGTCCCAAGTTTATATTTCAATAACCAGCTTTCAATGACGAAATGGGTTCAAATTAATACTTCCAAAATTATACATCAATGTTGATTCGAAATGTTGTTAATGGGGTGTTTCAACCCAAAATTTCAGTGACTCAGTAAACACTGCGATATTATTGCGACGATAAACTCTAGGTTAATACGGAATTACTTGTGTCATGTTACTGCACACCTAAGTTTGTAGATAATTACGGAAGGGACTGTTGGCTTTTCGAGCTGGGAGTTACTATGAAGAGCCTAGCTCGTTTCATCTTCCACAATTGTTCTGGGAAAAGTATTTGAGCTCTACTTGAATTCTGTTTAATTTTGAAGTTTTTCTTTTTTCAAAGTAGAATTATTCGAACAAGTATTCGAATTAATTTTTTATTCTTTTTTAATTGTGAAGTGAATGAAATATTTTCGCGCGTGACAACACTGAATGCGGGGCTTCTTTATAGGCCAAACAGTCATATCCGAATACTAAGACCCACTATAATAGATGGTAAAATATTCAGTCGGGAAGTATTCACTGCTATGTTTCCATTTTATTAATTTCGCTCGCATCGGAAAACACTATTTTCATAATCCTATGCTTTTTTGCTTGTACAAATATGTAATTGCAGTGACGGTATTCCCCCGGTTGCAGCAGCTTGTCCTGCATTGCACCACCGAAAGCCCCTGCCGGATACGCGCAAAGATAAACAAGTACTGAACCCTAAAAAAAGATAATCTTCTCTAAATAAATACATCTTTTTCTCCCCTGAATACCCATATAGACTTTTTTTTCTTAAAAGGAAACGCTTTAGTGATACCAAAAAGGCAATGTCGACGAATCGCCTAAGACTGCAGATTGATCAGGAAAACCAGCATAAGGTTGGGCCTGTGAAGAATGAACTACGAAATGCTTTTCAACGAGAGAATGCTCAGGCAAGCGTGCCCTCAAAGAGACCTCTCTCTGCAAAAGGAAATATTAACGATAAACGGCAAAGAATGCCCTTGGGTGGAAAAGACCAGAATAAAATCTTTCTGGGATTGCAGCGCTCCAAATCTTCGTTACCGCTGACGTTTCATACGCCTCCATTGAGGCAGCAACAACACCCACTAATCACAAAACCCACTTTGGCCAAGTCCAATCTGTCGTTGGGGTTTTTCTCACAGCCTTCAAAACCTGCTCCACCTTTGCAAATAATCGCAAAGGCCCCTCCAACAAACCCACTTAAGAATAACCTCTTGCCGCCGACCGAACTGCATAGGACAGCCGACCTTGTACCTCGGTTTTCATCAGATAACTTAACCAAAGCTCCCTCTAGAAACCTACCCGCTCTCACAAGACCTCTCTCTGAGACTTTCTCGGAAGCTACGGCTAGTCTCCACGCATCAAATAAAATACTAGAAGAACCTTTCGCAAGAAATGTTGATCCGATGAAGAAAGGAGCTCGGGGTCCCGAATTCGAACAGATAATCGAGGCTTTGGCAGAGGATGAAGAAAGCATTGAGAAAGTTCCCGAAAGAACCGAACCTATATTTGAAGATTTACCACTTGGTATATCCCCATTGAGTAAACTGGAAGCTCCTTTTCTTTACGAAGAGATGCCAAAACAAAAAATGACCGCGAAGTTTGACCCAAAAACCCAATTTTTCCCTGACGGCAACGACGAAGATATCAGTGAGACAGAGGCCGAAAAAAATGCAACTTTCCATGTGGAGTTGATGGCTGATGCTCCTAACAATACCTTGGGGCTTACTGAAGCTGAGTTGGATGACTTGTTAGACTTTTAATCTCGTTCTATGTACACAAATATTCCCCCCTTCCCCTTAATATATATGATGTTGATATCCGGTATTTCTTTTTTCACCTTAATATTCCACTGGCGTTAAACTCCCGGAGTTCCAAGTTCCAACTTTTCATGTTTCCACTTGAACTTACTGCGCCGTACACTCGGGTGTAGGGTCGCCATGTGTGTAACGCTGATAACTTTCTTGGTCATTGTGACGGTTATGCTGGTCGTGCTCTTCTTTTTCTGCTTCTTCATAATCAGGTAGCGAGTCTTCGCGAGCAATCGAGAATTCCGTCACGTATTCTATATTGGCCTCAGGCAACAGGTCAAGGGGTACTTTCTGCTTGGCATTATCTGAATCGCTGCGAAGTTCGGTCGGGAGTAAATTCTTAAGCTTATAGATATCATTCTTTTCCAAGTACCAATTATCCGTAGGAAATTCGATCTCAATAGCCACATACAAGTCACCACGCTTCTTTCTGGAGCCAAACCAGCTCGATGACTTGTTGTGCACGGGCATTCCCTCACCTAATATGCGAATATAGTCTCCTGGACGAATAACTTTACCGGCGGGCGTGCTAAGGTGAATGGCCCTTCCATCTAAGTGTTTCGTCACAACTTTAGAGAACCCAGAAAGTGCTTCTACCAACGTAATCTTGTACCCAACATATAAGTCATCGCCCTTTCTTGTGAAAACCGCATGGTCAGTACAGTGGAAAGTAAGGATGACATCACCCGCTTGTTTTCCAGGAGCCTCGTCGGACTCTCCAGCCAAAACTACCGATTCGCCTGATCTCGAACCGGGAGGGATCTCAAATTCTAAAATCTTCGTCTCTTCAGTGACCAGCGTACCGCGACATGTCTTACACCTATCCTTGGTCCGGAAAGTTTTGCCTTCACCTTGACATGATTCACAATCTATGTGGAATTGTGAAACTAATCCTGGTCCCACGCGCTTGATCTTGGTGGAATATCCTCTACCTTCACATGTTGCACAAACGCGAGGAACTGCCTTTTTACGGGCACCGGAACCACGACAACTGCCACAGATTATGTCTCTTGTTGACGTGATCTTAACTGTTTTTCCTTTAAACAAGTCTTCTAAGGAAACGTCGAGCTCCAACTCTGCATCTTCTGTTTTCTGCTTCTTTCCACCACGGGAGTTCCCTGATTGACGGGGTGGTGGGCCACCTCCATTCATATTATAAAAGAAATTGTAGAAATCGTCAGCTCCATAAGACTGGGAGCCGTATTCTTCACCGTATGGATTGCTGCTGAAGCCACCACCCATTCCTGTGCCATCGCTGCCTGTGGTACCATATAGATCATAATCCAGCCGTTTTCCCTCATCGCTGAGGATCTCGTACGCACGAGAGATCTCTTTGAACTTTATCTCTGCTTCGTCTCGCTCATCCTCAGACACTTTATCCGGATGGTACCGGAGGGCCAATTTCCTGTATGCTTTCTTGATCTCGCCCAGCGAAGCCGAACGCTCCACCTCAAGGATTTCGTAGAGGTCCACTTCCATTGAATTATAGAATTTTAGGTGTGAATGTTTTTGTCAATAGTGTAATTGTGTTTTTGAGCTTTGATAATTTTTTTCACGTCGCCTTCTGAGTTTGTATTTGGAAGCCGTCTCCATGGCATTAGTACTGTATGTGGATGTGCACTATGCGTGAGCGAGAAGACATCTTGGTTAACGCTCAATGGAGAATATATACGCAAAGCTTTTTAATGGGGCACATGTCCTCCGAAAACTTCAAGAAAAACTTATTTTATGAAAGAAAAAAAAAGATAAAAATAAAGCGACGTGGACAGGATTCGAACCTGCGAGAGCAGAGCTCATGAGGAGGTGCTGATTAACCTGCACCTCACGCCTTAACCACTCGGCCACCACATCTCTTGTCCAAATACTGACAATAGAAGGGCTATACTGAGGGAAATCAACGGAAAATATCATTTTAACGGTTTAGGTTTTTCAAGAACTATTGTTGCTTCTTTCGATTTTTTTTTGCTTTTTTTTTAGAAAAAACTTTTTTTTCGAAGAGCAAACCAGGAAAACAACAAATCTAGAGTCCAGGGTAACGATAATGGTATATGATTCGCCGTTATTCAGTAAAGAGGTTTAGAGTGACTGAGTGTAGTGTGTGAATGGGTAATGATGCAAAATTCCACTTTTTTCTTCCCCTGTCAGCCGAGAGGCCAATGGAGGCAACGTTTTATGTGTTTTCAGGGTTTATATTTTTATATTTTTTGTGTCGTTTTTTATAGCGGCGTCCTGTAATACAATTGTATAGAAAAATTAAATTAAAAAAAATACGAATCCCAGAAAATAGCACGCAAATGATTTCTCCGTACTCAAGAATTTTCAAGTTTTAAGTGTTCCGTATCCCCATACTTTTAACTTTTCTCACACTTGGAATTCCCTACTGTGACGTCGCCTAGTTGCTCAATAGGTGCACTGTTTTCTTTTTACCCCCCCAAGAATACTTTTATCGTCACTGTACAACCTGCATGCGACATCCCCGGTCGGTGTCGTGGACGTTCACCTCGCCAAGCGCAGCAAACGCACTTAGCCTCGAACAAAGAAAAACCTCCCGTCACCTTTCTTTTCTACGCAAGTTCAGTCGTACAACATACACAAAATACAGAATTAAAAATGGTATGTATATCGCTATATCAGAGCAAACAATTGTGCAGCACTGTCACTCGACAGCTATGCATTGGTGCCATAGTTTCATTGGTCACTTGACCAATCAGAACTACTCAGAATACTAACAAATCTCTATAGTCCAGATCAGGGTATGTAACACCAATTACATTTGGTTTTTTTTTGTTGCTAAATACCATTGTCATTTTATGAGGGGTCCGCAGATAAGAAACCAGAGCAATTGATCTCCCGATAGAGAAGTGTATATATCTATGTTGATGGATATCCGTGATCATGTACATTCATTTGTATCATGTTTATACAGACAGAGACTTTTAGATGGATTGAGAAGAGGATTCAATCTCTAAATGGAATCTTTCTGAAGCCCATTGATAAATAATACACCAAGTCCAATCACCTCCGTGAAAAATATTATCCCGAAAGAATATCCAAAACATAATACTAACAGTCATATAGAGTTGCCGTTGCAGATGAATCCTTAGCCGCCTTCAATGACTTGAAGTTGGGCAAGAAGTACAAGTTCATTATCTTTGCTTTGAACGCAGAAAAGACCAAGATCGTGGTGGACGAGACCTCTACTAGTGCTGACTACGACGCTTTCTTGGAGAAGTTGCCCGAGAATGAGTGTAAGTACGCCGTTTACGACTTCGAGTACGAGATCGGTGGTGGCGAGGGTAAGAGAACCAAGATCGTCTTCTACACATGGTCCCCTGACACTGCTCCAGTCAGATCGAAGATGGTGTATGCTTCATCCAAGGATGCTTTGAGAAGAGCTTTGAACGGTATCGCCGCTGACATCCAAGGTACAGACTTCTCTGAGGTTGCTTATGAGTCTGTCTTGGAGAGAGTTAGCAGAGGTGCAGGTTCCCACTAATGGTGCGTCACTAAAGTATTGGCCCCAAAATTTCCTCACTGATTGGACGATTGTATATGCCCCAATCAACAGCACAATGTATGAATCAAGCGTAGAATTGTATTATTGTAAAGTGCTCGTTTAATTATAAACGTCGAAGATTCTACCTTTAAGAAGCCGTAATAGGTTTGGTTACTTAAGATCATTAAGAGTTAGCTGTAATTGGGATGTTGGTTCTATCTTACCATATACTCATAAAACGTGCCACATTCCCCGTACAGCTGCAAGTCCTCCTAAGTTAGATTAATAAATATGTATATCACCATTTCTTGAGACGGAAATGTTAGAAAACGTCTAACTTTGAAGTAAATGTACCAACGCTGCATTCTTACAGTGATAAAATTCTAGAGAAACTCTAGAATCAAGCATAGCTTCGTTCCTCAGGGGCAAATCCTCACGGTGTCTCGTTGACCCTTCGCACGCTTAAAGGAATGGCAATAACACAGCACACAATTATAAGCGAGTAGTACTGACTCTCCTTTGCTTTTATAAAATTTCAAGAAGAGTTGGTCCAATGAATATGTTCAAAAAACATAATCCCCTAGTGGTTCTAGTAAAACTTGGCTGAGCTTGAGGGAATGCTGTGGAGTCAAAGCTGTGTTGCCTGGAAACGAAAACCAATGCGCGAACTCGCACGAGAGTGGATTTAAGCAAACAATAAAAGTGCAGTGGCTCGCAGAGATAAAGCTGGGCTTACGAAGCAGGCATCAAAAACTTTCCTTTCCTTACGACATTAACTTTATAAAGATCCAAATCTTCCACCCTGATTTATATTGTTTTATCTGGGTAAAGCAAATATATTTTATCTCTAAAATACAATCAGACCAATACGCCAATACTTGCCACACATCAAAGCAGGAACACACCCCATCAAAATAACGTTGCCCATAAGCATCATATGACCAAACTTTCAACCCCTATATCCCATATCCATCACATAACCCCATCTCGAGAAAGTCTCCTGATACCAGTCTTTTAGCTTTAGTCTATTTTAACTACTCCAACACTTATAGCTATCGAACGCTAGCATGGACATAGAACCAAATCGAGGTATAAGCATACCTCAGGCCATGAAGAAGAAAAAGCCGCCTCGCGCTACGTTGGAACAGAAGATCCATATTTTGGACTATTTCCATAAGTCTGATAGGCCACAACTGGAGACGGTAGAGAACTTCCGCAACGAAGTGGCGATCTCCACACTGACATTTAATGAATGGTTGAAAAACGAGGACGAGTATAGGGCCCGGTACCGTGAACTGGACTCGCAGTTTGAGAAACATGCCCGAAGGAAAGTCACTTATAAGTACGATAAGATCAATCGTGCGATGGATCTTTTGGTGCAGCAGCGCATGGAACAAGGTGAGGAAATCACGGAGCCTATCCTCCGGAATTACTGGCAGATATATGCGCATCAGTTTGGTGTCGAGAACCCAAAACGGCTCATTGGTTTCAGCCACGGCTGGCTCAGTCAATTTAAGAAAAGACATGGCCTTTGTAGGCTGAAAACAAACAGAGGTGGTGACTTGACCACTACGAATAACGAGAAGCTCCTAGCAGATCCCACCAGCGAAGAAGAGTCGGCCTCAAGAGAAACACCCGCACTACCTGGAATCTCAGGACTTGGGGAGCCTTTGACTACACCGCAGAATGAACCATCTGAAAGCCTGGGTCATTTCCAGCCTCAACTGACGCTCAGTTTTCCCCAGGGTATCTCATATCTTCTGCCAGACTCTTCTCACAGCGGGCTGACAGAACGCCTGCGCCTGCGCCTGCGCCTGCGACTGTATCAGCGTCCAGATCCATCGGATGCTGTAGAATCGGCAGAATCTCTAGAGTCAGCGATGCAGCTTTCACTCAATACACGGAAACCATTTTCGGCGCAGGACATCGAGCGTTTCATTGTGGATGTGGCGGACCGGTTTTTTCAGGACCACCAGTATGATTATCCGCAAACGGTGCACTTGTACGAAGAGTTCAAATCCTCGTTTGTTAGTGAGCGGCTCATTAATCTTCGTTCGTCTAAAGACCATCCCACAAACCACTTGGCGGACGCCATCCCCCCACGGCTGTCCTCTATGTCGCACCAGCCTCGTCGTAAGATGGGTGGCGGTGCGCCTTCCAACCAAGGGTTATCCTCGCAAGTGCTTGCCGGCCAAGGTCACACTGGGGCAAACCAGCAGGTACTTCTTCAACAAGAACCTGGACATCTACACCTGGGTGGCCAACTCCTCCAAGACGGGCGGCAAATACAGGTACGGAAAAGAAGAGACATAGGACAAGTCCAGCAACACCAACAACATCAACACCAACAACTGCTGCTGGTCACTCCACCAAACTTGATTTCCATGCACAACTTACGATCCTCGTCGAGAACGCGAGTCTCCCCTATGAATTCTGGTGTCAACACAGCAACCACCCAGACACCGGAGGAACAGGTGGGATCGCTTCTGCAACAGCACCAGCGACACCAACAACACCATCAACACCACCCACCGCAAAAGCATCTTCAGCATCACCAGCCGCACCAGCGCCAGCCAACGATACAGCATGCACAGGCACAGATTCAGCACGGTTACAGATCAGACGACGGCACTACAATGGAAGTCAGAGAGCCTGCGATGGAAAACTTGTTTTTGAGCCAGGAGAACCTCAAACAAAGGAGCTACACCAGCGAAGAACAGTGGCAAAACTCAGAACTGCGTAAAATATGGGAGCAGAACAAGCTCATGCTCTCGTAATAGTTACGGAAAATCGCTAGGATTTTATTGTACCTATATATAGCCTTATATGGCACTAGGAGAGAATAAGGCATAAGACCTGTAATGAAAGAACTGAAGGCATTTCTAGAACAACTAGAAGAAAAGCACAAATGAATGGCCGAAGAAAGAACTGCGCAATCATTCGAAGCACTGATATTTTTTGGGCACTTCCTTTCCTTTTTAGAGAATGGTGGTGTAGTCGACCTCGTTCTCGACTTGCACCTTAATCTTAGGCGAGCCGTCATCGGCCTTCACCTTTTTTGGACAATCAGAACAATTGGCACATACCTTGGTACCGTCTTCCAAAACTAACGCACGTTCCGGCGGACAACTTGGAGCATCCATAGCGATAGACTCAGGTTCTTTGCTGATAAGTGCTGCTTGTGCTGGGTTCAGATGTTTAGCATATAAATAGTTGCGGAGGGCCATTGCTCAAAGGATGCGAGTGGTTATGGCAATATTTCTGGCTAATTTATTTAATTTTTAATAATTTACTTCTCCAAGCTGCCAAGGAAGAAATAAACAACGATAAGGAAAAAGGGCGATAAGAAAAAAAAAAAACTCACAGGAATCCACTGAACGAAATCCCTGCAAACCAAAAGCTTTAAAAGGAAATGCCTACGGTTAGAAATATGTTTGGGGAGATAAGGGAAAGCATAATTTTGCCACGCAACAATGAAGCAGTGGCCTGATTTGGGCCGTTGATCCTGCATGGTCTGTAGCAGGTTTACGATTGGGTGCGAAAAACAAATTTGGGCCGTGACCCGGACAAGTGAGCGAATTTTTTTTTTCTCTCGTGATATATAGATTTTTGTTGTTTATTTTGGGTGGGTGGATACAGAAACCGAACTCGTGATATACTTTTTAAAATAATACTTTCAGTTAAATGAGACCCCCAGATAATAGGGGAGTCTCTTGAGTTGGAAATAGGGGATTCTTACGAGACGCTTGCTTTTGATGCTGAGAATACAGTATCATGCATGCTGTAAAGGTTACACTCTTTTGCTTTTGCTCTGAAGCACTACAGGCCTGTATTATTCAATTTTTCCAGTTACGACCGACGACATTTCCTATGAGGAGAAATCATGTAGGGTCATAAATTTTTTCATACATAAAGTGAATCCCATGAGTAATTAGTATGAGGTGTGGCTTGTAAGTGTACACACCTAATTTGCTAATATTTTAGGTTAGGTATAGTACACCTGAAGTATACATTTTACAGTTAAGTTTTGCATCTTAAATGATCAAAGATTGTCATGATTGATTATGGGCCAAACATACCCTTCTTATCAAAGTATAAATCGGCAAACATCCTTCATCCTTTGCAAAATTACTATAAATTATAAAAGTTAAGCTATTTTTTGAGTTTCTAAACCTTTAGGTACCATTTAGCTGATGCGGAGGATGCGTGGTGAATTTTATCCCCACAATGACGATTCCAAGTGCTATGGTGAGGAATTTGTACTTCAAGTTTTCGTCGGAAATGGATTCCGAGTGTTTGCTCTTTTTCAAGTGTTCCTTCCCTAGTATAAGATACCTCATTTGATTGAACCGGTTCAATTTGTCATAGTCAACGTCCGAACCACTGCTCTTCTCACTTCCACTTTCCCACTCTTCGCCCAGTTCGCTGTTGCTGAGGTATCGTTCTTCCAAGTCGCCAATATTATCAACTTCATCAAGGTCATCAAGGTCATCAAGATCATCAATACCATCAATATCGGCATCTTCCCCAAATTCTTTGAAGTCGTCATCTGGATCCTCGTCTATCAGTACGAAACTTTCTTCAGCACTGGACAAATCTAGGACCGTAGACTGGCTTGGATTCCCAAATGTTTGAGACTTATACTTTTTGATGGTCTGCTGGTCGCTATTCTCAGAATACTCCTGGTTATTTTTGGAGAGCACACGCAGATTGTACTTACAGCTGTGGTTGAGAAATCCATAGTCGTCGCAATCATCTTTTTTGAGCGAGCTGATGAAGTGGCTTTTAAACTCAAAGTCATCTTCATCTTCGGTCGGTGTACTTAACACCCCGAGACCCACAAGAGGCTGGAATATCCCACCGTTTTGATGCCCGCCATACTTGGTCGACAATATCGGGTTGATTGAGACTGAGCGCAATACTCGCTTTTTGTGAATAAGCATTTCTTTCAGCTTTTCAATGAGCTTAGCATCCGAGTATTCCATGTTTTGTACAGCGGTCTTGGGTCTTAGGCTCTGTTTACTGGACAACTTCTTAATGTTCTTTTTCTGTTTTTGAAGCTCAAATCCAATATAGGACAAAAGCTTCTCATTATGCAACTTCAATGACTGGAGCTCAAACTTGAGTTTCGTAATTTCTTGTTTGGTTACATCTCCGGACAGAACATTAATATCAGAGAGGAAGCTCGACCGCTTGGAGGAGTCAGTCATTAGTGAATCCCTCTTTGAAGGTATAGAAAATCCGTTAAGTTTCATGAACGCCATATCCGAGTCCTGAATTGGGTTACCAACTTCAGCCACACTTGAGAGCTGTTGGAGTTGGTCCCTGTCGGGCGCCGAAGTTGAACGGAGTTGCCGATTGAGCAGCTCAAATTCGACTTTTATAGGTAATATGTCATGTGAGTTGTATCTCGAATGGTTCAGCTTAGTACCAGAGTACCGTTTCGTCACAGTTGAATTTGGCCTTGTGTTTGTAGATGTGTTTGTATTTGGGGATTCAGTATCGAAGTAGTACGAGTTGGGGTGAGGCGTGAGTTTGAGCGGCGAGAGCACAAAATCGTCTTCAAGATTAACATTCAGTTTGAGCTGCGCTGGTAATGATTGTCGTTTGAGGGATTTCGCCTTCTCTTCAGAGTTTGGAGGGGAGAACAGCCGTGTAATTTCTTCAGGCTGTGCTAGCAGAGGAGCATGTTGAATTGGATTTGAAGTTGGAAATTGAAAATCTGGCGAAAGATCAAGGGAGCTGGATGAATGGTTTTTGATGGGCGAGGATGCATGGAAACCATGGTTGTTTGATAAGTCTGCGTACGAGCTCAAAAGGTGAGTGCCATGAACACTTCCATCAGAGTCGGAGTCAGAAGTCAGGTTGATAACCGAGTTTGTGTGTAAGTCTGCCCCAGAGTTCTGGTGGATAAGCGAATTTTGAAGGCCGAAACTTGAATCGTGCTGGTGATCCAGACTCAAATCCAGATTTTGGCATTGACTATGATCTAGGTCCTCAGTCGGCAGAACATTGGCATTTTGGAGGAGAAAATCACGTTCCTTGGTTAAATACTCGATCTGGTCGATCAACAATGCTTTCAGATTCCTCTCAAGCTCGTAGTTGCTCTGTAGCGCTTTATAACTTTTTGCCAACTTCGTGTACTTACCCTCATGTTCCAGGGAAACCGCTTCGGCCAAAAGCAGATCCTGCTCGAATTTCTTTGAGATGCGCAGATTCTGGCGTTGAAGCTCCTCGAGGGAGTCCTTATAGAAGCGCATCTCTTGGTTATGCAATTCAGCCGTCTTGCGCCGTTCGTCTTCCATCACGCGTACTAGCCTGTCATTAGTAAGCATCTTCTGTGTGAGTTCATCCACAAGAATGTTTTTTGCCATGAGCTCGGTTTCAAGATGCTTGTATTCGGCAGTGACGGTTGTTAGTTGGGCGTAGAGCTCCGCACACTGTTTTTGTAAATTGAGCTCTACCGCACTAAGTTTTGACGGACTCGATTCAGGCGACAGATACGTGGATCTGACGGGATTTGGTGTTTTCAAAGCGGGGGTTGCTATTTGCAGTGTCTTTGGTGTTTTCGGTGAGCTTGCGAATGCAGAAATTCTGCGTCGAGCAGGACTGCTTCCACTTTTATTAGTGTCGATTGGAACACCGCCAACATTCTCCGTCGTGGACCGGCCTAACGGTGACCTTGTGACACGCGGCAGGCTAGGTGCTGTTTCCCTTAGGGGCAACTGGAGCTCCCGGGTGCCTGCACTCGTATTTAGCATGCACTCACTGTTTGTGCTCATTGTGGTTTTTGAAGGTTGTTTCTTTTGAATTCTTTTCTGGTGTTTTTTCAGCAAGAAAAATCAACACAGTGCTGGATGATTGAGAATTTAAGATGGTAGGAATAAAGGAAAAAAATAGAATTGAAGATGCACAACGTTTGCAAAAACCTTGAAGATAGCAGTGGTGGTGTTTTCCTTTATATTCAGTAGTTCAAGAAAAATGCCCGATGGAAAAGAATGACAGTGGCGAGGCTCTTAAGAATTGAAATGCAGATTGAGTAGAAGAAAAAGAAGCTTTGGATTGTGATCAAAGACTTGTCTCTCTTTTGATACAATGTTTATGGAGAAAGAGTTCGTGGTAATGTTCTTGCTCACAGCAACGTTGTAGCGATTTTTTTTTTTCGTCTCCTTTTACCAGATTATAGGTGGCGGAGATTTTGGTGTAAATGAATGTGTGGATGAGGAAATGAGCGTGGGAAAAAAAAAGATCAAAATTTCAAAAAAAGTCGCTCTATCTATGATGAAGAAGACAAGCTTTGGCTTTATTCAATTATATGAAATTCAGATTATTTGGGTGACTTTGACAAACCCCGAAAAGATAAACTATGGGCAGCAGGAAATCAATGGGAAGATTCAAGCAGTAGAAAAGAACAAGGAAGGAGGAAGAGAAGAAGTAAGACTACAGTACGAGATCACAGCGGCACACTGATCCAGTATAGCAGCACAGGACAGTGCCCGGGGGATCATAACGGGGAAAGAGTAGAACGCACGCACAATGGGGCCTGTTTTTGTTAGTGTTTTGTCCTGGTGAGTTTATTTATCATACAGACGGATTAGGAAGGACAACAGAGGAAACGTCGCATTTTTTTCTTAATAGTGCGGGTGTCCCGATGGACGCATGAAGAAGTGAAGTTGCGGCGGTCTTGTTGGGCTATCGTTATGAGCGCAGGATTACTACCAACAGTGATGCATAATGACTCGTTATTAGTAAATACTGAGGGAGAGACGAGAGAATACGCGGAATGTATAGTCCCAACGGTAAAAGAACATGTTCACTTGGCGTCTCGGAATTTGTGAAGCCACATGAATAAGTAAATAAGTTACATTTGTCTTTTTCTTTTTAACTCGAGAATATTCGAAGTAGAAAAAAAGAAAACAAAAACAAAAACAGAAACAAAAACAAAACAGAAGACAAAAAAGATAAACACAGACAGTAGATAAGAGATATTGGCGCAGTCATCTCTTTTCGTTTTATAAAGACACAGATGGAAGATCGTCTTGAGTGATACGGTTGCGTATGGGTTCTTCATTGTACTGTGGGGTACCCCATTTTTTTTCAAATACAAGAACAAAGAGCGTGGCGGATATGAATAATGGTCAAGTTGTTAACTTTCTAGATTTCTATTTGTCTGGGTTGGTGTATTAGTCGTTAGCTATCTTTCAAGCAACAGTGAATAGATAAAACTATAACGTGCATCAAAAATCTGTCACCAAAGTTTTAGCTACGATCACACTTGTTTTCAATTAAATGGGTCATGTCAATACTTGATTTTTGAAAGCTGCAAGGACAAGGAACTTAGAACAATAAGCTTTGGTCGCGTCTAATTTCAGCAAAGTGGCCAATTTCACAATGAATGATACACGTAGAAGTGAGGTGGGTATGTTAGCAGACGCGTCATTATATTCAATGCCCATCTACATGCGAAATACAGGCTTCTACGTTACTACGTGAGTTTTTTTGCTTATGGGATTTTGATTTGTCCAAGTAGTTTAAAGATTTATCTCTAAGATACCAAATAGCAAAAGTATTCATGGATGAAGTAATTTCGGAAACCCCTATGGTTGGTGAAACGCGTGCGAGGTCTCCTGCGCGAAACAGAGTAATACAGTCAAATTGTACGTGTAAACATTCTAGAAAAGAAAAGATCCCCGGAGTGGGAACTAATTGCGTAACTTGACCTTGATGGTCCACAGTCTAGAAAAATACCACAAAGCCTGTGTAAGATGGAGTTGGGAAAATTTTACGAGTGTTCCAGTTAGATCCTTATGCGATTAAGTGGTTTACCCTGTTCGCTGAGGAAATGGCTTTCATCACAACGTAAATGCCTTGAACGATTGATTTCTATAGAATCAACCACTAGTACAACTGGTACGAAGTAACTATTTCAAGGGGCCCGGAAATCAGAATCACTCTGCCTTATCTTTTATCTTTTCTGACTTGTTGATTTTCGATATGTAAATGTGATCGTTGCTGCGGGCCTTGGGCATTGGCTGAGATCCAAGATTTCTAATCTAGAAGCGAGCGACTGAGAGAGCGAACACACAATCATTAAATTTGAAATTTTATAAACCTCTTCATCCTTTTCGATGGTCTCTCTACGTTCAACAAGATACCTTTTTCTTTTGCAAAGCCGAAAAATAGAAAAAGATAGTATGGCGTGACTCCTGTAGGTTTTTGGGTTGCATTAATTACTGGAGCCGTGGATCACCCACGGTGCAAAAGGTTCTTGCAAATAATCAAGTTTTTTAAAATATCTTGTATAGTCCTCTTTATAAAGTTAAAAGAAGATTTCCATAAGACATGCGGATCTTAACACTATAATTTATACTTCAGAAAACTACACCAGAAAACTACTTGTGATATTTCGATGCCGATACCTACCATGCATACCTACGACGGGATTTCGCAGCGTCCAGTAGCGAGCGGCGCCCTGTTATCTTTGACCAAGAAGAAGGCGGGACTGCGCTGGTGAGCAGCGGCCCCGGTGGTTTCGGGCCGGCCTCGCCGCGGGGTTGTACTGTTGTTCCGGCTCCACACTTGACTCTGAGCCGCTTTATCGCGCACCTATCGCTTACGCGGAACTGCACAAGTGCACCGACGTACGCAATCGCCAAAAACCTCGGCCGGCTCCGAATCTGTCTATAAAGATATAATCAATTCCGCTCATGTCTTAGAGTGGTTTGTCCTTTTCTTCTTTCTCTCTTCTCTCATTATATTTAATCCCACATACTACTATTTATATAAGCGTACACGCCTAGTCGTTATCATCACATACACACTCACTATATCTACTGAACGAAAATGAGCAAGATTCTCTCTGAGGAAGACTTTAAGGCACAAGTTGTGCTCAAGTACACCGATGTCATTGGTGAAAAGCTCGGTGGTTCCATCGTCGC
>JAJMAK010000059.1:0-64180 GCA_030572615.1 Metschnikowia lachancei
GTACAAACTAGTGGCATGTAAAAACGAGAGTTTCTCAGAAGACAAAATTCTAACGATTAAAGATTATGTTTTTGAAGCCTACTACAGGTACAAAATGAAGTTCGAAGATGAATTAATTTCAGATACTGTTGCAAAGACGAATTTCAAACGTACCTCAAAGAACCCCGCGAGAGCGGGAGCCAAGATGTCATTGCATTTTAGAAGAACCATAAGTCTCGGTTTCCGATCATTTCCCGTATGGCCAGGGATTTCTTTGCTGTGGCTGCTATGTCAGCACCTTCAGAAGCGCTTTTTTCTCGTGTAGGAAACACAGTCACAAAGAAGAGAGGCAGGCTTCTGTCAAATACGGTAAAGATGTTGGCAATACTCAAATCACTGGGGATCATCACTCCCGAAGAAATGCCCGACGAAGATACGATTCGTGGGCAAGCCGAGCAACTGGAAACCCCCGAACCCATCGGCTTTGAGAAAGAGGTCGATGAACCTATACTATTTACCGATGGAGATTTTGTTGAAGAAGACCTTGAAAACGAAATGGAAAAAGGCGTGGATATTTTCGAAGTGTGAGTATCAATCTCTGGTTTCTGGGAACTGACCTGCTTCTGCTCTATATATTTCCTAATTATCAAGATTCCCTTTATCAGGAAGAGTAGCGGCCATATTAAATCAATTATGATTCATCGTCGTCATTGAAGTTACAGCCTGGTTTACCATATAAGAAGTTCCTACGATACGCTACGATCGTAGCGTAGCGTAGGCTACGACACTACGCTACGGATACGCTTCGAAGTGCCTTGGCTACGCTACGGTGCGTAGCTACGAATGCGTAGCGTACGCGTTTTGAACAACTCTGGGCCAAACCTTATCTCGTATTTGATATTTAATATTAGACAAGTATTTAAAGCATATTTTATAAGCAAAAAAAAAAAAAAAAGAAGCACACAGACACACACACAAAATGCTGTTGTCACTCGATAAACAGTTATCTCCCCTCATAAAGGCGTTGACAAACAAGAAAAAAGCCACTTTCTTCCTTGGTGCTGGTATCTCGACATCCTGTGGAATTCCAGATTTTCGAAGCCCAAAAACTGGACTCTATGCTAATCTCAAGAGATTAAACCTTCCATACCCCGAAGCA
Source organism: Metschnikowia lachancei (assembly GCA_030572615.1). Classification (NCBI taxonomy): domain Eukaryota; kingdom Fungi; phylum Ascomycota; class Pichiomycetes; order Serinales; family Metschnikowiaceae; genus Metschnikowia; species Metschnikowia lachancei. The sequence continues at coordinate 1,139 of JAJMAK010000059.1, forward strand.
GTTTTTGATATAGACTATTTCAGGGATGAACCAGAGGCATTCTACACATTATGTGATGAGTTGTATCCGGGAAAGTTTTTTCCTTCCAAGTTCCATTTTCTCTTAAAGATTTTTCAAGACAATGGACTTTTGACACGGATCTACACACAAAATATAGACACAATGGAGAGTATTGTTGGGGTACACGAAGAAAAGATCGTCGCGGCGCATGGCTCATTTGCCTCCAATCACTGTATTGACTGTGCCGAGCCAATGGAAACAGAGACCTTGGTCGCTCTTATGAACGACAAGTCGAAAAATGGCGGAATACCCAAATGTAATAGATGTAATGGATATGTCAAGCCAGACATTGTGTTTTTTGGCGAGGCATTGCCCGTTCGTTTCTTCGACACTTGGGACGAAGACTGTGACAATGTCGAAGTGGCTATTGTTGCTGGAACGTCACTTACTGTTTATCCATTCGCCGGATTGCCGGCCGAATGTAAAAAGTCTTCCTTAAGAGTATTGATCAACAATGAAGTCGTGGGTGACTTCAAGGATAAAAAACGAAAGACAGACCTAATCCTCAAACAAGATTGTGACGCAGTTGCAGATGCTTTAGCCAGAGGTTTGGGTTGGGAGCATCAGCTTAGTGAGCTCATTGCATCTGAGAGGAAGAAGTTCGATGAAAAGTGTAAATCATCTTTCAAAGAACACGAAACCCTAGTCAAAGAACCTACCAATGTGAAAAAATCTGGAAATCAAAGCCCAAATGCAGGCGATACAACTGATGCGATGAAAGATAGCAAAAAGCTTTCTGAAGATCTTGAAAAGGAATTGAATAAACTATCTCTATCATAATGTTGCTCACTTTTTTCTATACAAGCGATAGAAGAATCTCATATTTTCCAATTTTACAGGGTAAGATACTTCCCTCTCGTTAATTCTGTACCAGCAACTTTCACTCTGATTGACAATCTCCCAAGGTCCATCTCCAGCTCCCGGTTTACCGATCAAAATAGTATCGATTAGAAACTGCACAGGGAACTGCTTCAGACCCACAGTTATATGGGAGTATGAACCGGCACTTTCTGTGATCAAAAGTAATGCCCCCTTACGGCAATTGGAACTGAGTGATTGTAAGAATCTAATTGTTTCTGTTCTCTTTTCGCAGAATAATTCATTAGTGGTGAATAAAAGTGTAACCAAGTCCAACTGAGAAAGGTTCAATTGTTCCGGTGTTTGCACCAAAATATCACCAAGCTTAAACTGTGCACTTAATTTAGATGCACTGTAAAGCCACTTGTTCTGGATGTACGACGTCACATTGTTGACAATAGATGACCAATCGGCAATATCGATGATATCCATGTGAAGAGAAGATGGCGTGTCTCCATTCGGTGTTTTAAGACAGCAAAAAACTGAGGCCAATCCAACTAACTCCGATGCTGCTCCCCCACCAACACACAAAACCCGGCTTTGCTTGTTGGGGTCACTGAACAAGGCAGAAATTTCCTGGCAAGAAGCGAACAAGGATGAGTACGCTAAAGCTCTAGCCGGTGTCCACCTTGCGGCGTAAGCAAATCGTTTGTCGTCACTATCGAATGCCGAAAGGTAGTCTCTTTGAAAAAGTTGTCCTTTCACTAATTGAATCATGCGAGGGAGATCCTCTGACGCCAAAACATACTGGAATTGCTCCAAGAATAAGTCAATCACTTTCGAGGGCAAAAGTGAGTTTGGATGGTGTGACGGTATGTTATCGTTTCCAGACGAAGCCATCATTCCTGCTTTTTTCAGGCTGCGTTGATCGTAAGCCAGGGCTTTAAGACTCATGTTTTTTTATAGAAGTACTTTGGAATTCACAATGTGTTTTAAACTTCGCTGAGAAAGAGAAATACAGAATATTAATATAATAATTTAACTGCTCGGATCCTGGACAAAATGTGCAATCGACCTTTCAGATATCAAGATCTTTGCAAATCCTCTTGCCATACAAATGCTTGTGCCCTAGCTGGACTGCGTCTGGCATGTAAGCCCGGGTAATCTGCGAGGCAGCGATGAGCACATGAGTTTCGGTTCACGCACTAACTGCGACAGGCTAGTATAAATACGGAGCTTGTTCGCGAATCTTTAGCTACTTTCTTCTTTTTTCTTTAACTAACCTGTGTTAGGGGACTAACCCAGCATGCGATGAAATTAAACCTTCGCGGTTGTTTCGTTGTCGCTGTGGGGAATCTCCTAGCAGATCGGCGCTCGTGAAGCAAGTTTAATGTCTGTGGTTTCAGGCCTTTTGCTCGGCAGTCCTTTAGTGGACAGCGGCTCTTACTGTTTTAACGTGTGGTGTTAGAGAACTGGTCCCCTTCGGGGTTGAGCGGTTTTACTTCACTTTGCTAGGTACTAGTCGTGCCGTGTATTAGGTCGACTGCAGCGATGCCTCTTGGGGTGTTGAAACAGAGTAGCTCCGTCGACAGGTTATAGAGCAAGCGGGTCGGTCTTGAGCTCACCTGAGATGACGTGGCAACACGAAGTCTCGGGTTGCAGCTCGGCCATTATGACTCGTGGCAACATATTCCTGTACTCTGCGAAAGCCATTTGGCTAATTATCGTTTGAGTAAAACCATGTTGCTCACATTTTTTTAGTACACAACGTAGAATTCTTTCTCGTGCTTTTACTCATACACATTAGTACATGGTTTGAAAAGATAATCATTGACAAGCCTGAAGGCGCATATGCCCAAACCAAACACACATACAGCCTTTTCTTCGGTAAGTTTTCATCCATACTATAAAAGATAACACTATATTGCATCATCATAATCCACAGACTCTGCAGGCGATGCTAAATTCGACATTGAAGATGAATATCCCATATTGATATTCACTGAGCGTGGCAGATCTGAGCCTTTGGAAATGAGCCTTTGTTTACGCTGGTTTTCAAACTCGAATTTCATTGATTGCTCTGCCATTGGTGACCTGGATTTCTTGTTGGAAGTCGAGCTGCTAAGGCTTGGAACCTCTGGTTGAGAATTCAGATCACTGTCGGCATACAAATCTTCGTCTTCGTCACTTTCTCGGTTACCCGCAACCAAAAATGATTCAGTGCTGGTTGGCTTTTTCTCCTCCTCAGTAGCCTGAATTTGGCAATTGAAGGCATCGATTTCTTGTAGGATTCGAAGCAGCTGTTTTTTAAGATTGTTGATTCTAGCTTCAAATTCGCTTTGGCCATTATTCAATAGTGTTTCGACTCCATTTCCACCAGCAAAGGCGGATGTTGTTCTCTTTTTGTAAAATAACAAGTAAGCAGCACCCGTAACACATTCCCGAGGATCGTTTATGACTGTTACTCTTCCATCATTGAACTTATACCACTTTTCATCCCTGAAGTTCTTTGCCGAAGCAGTGTAATGGCCACCTCCTAGACCACCATAATGTTCATCGACTGCAACCAAATCATAAACCAAGGCTTCACCATTCAGTAAATTTGAACTTACAAATTCACTCATATCCAAACCTTCAATTGGAAAATCGACAACCATATCGATTTTATCACTGAAGTGGCGAGCACTTTGAAACCTTTTCAAATGAACAGTCAATAGATCCCCGGTCGACCAGAGCTGGATTGTTTTAGTGGCACGTTTATGATCCCTGCAGCGAGGACAATACCATAAGTCTTGTTCACCGAGCACTTCAGGCGTACTGAAATTCTTAAAGCAGTCGTAAAGAGATATGGTTGATCTTTGTTGCTTGTCTAAGAGTCGTTTGCTTTCTTCGAGTCTTGGGTTGGAAATAGTTGCAGGGTGTTTCCAAGTCTGATGCTCATCCTCGCTGAAATATTGAGCGTGTATCAGCGGGTTCCATTCAATCACGAGCATGCTTTTCTCGGAAACTAATAGCGGGGATTTGTTAGAAGACTTTGTGAACAAATCATCAGTCGAACTAGGACTATCACTCACGATTGCATCTGTTTCATTTGAGGACTTAGGCGGACCTCCAAAGTTGTCGACGGATGCAAAAAGAGGGTTAACGTTATCCCAGTTTGTGTCACTCTCGAGATCCTCATCATCTAAGATACTTGGAAGAGTTTCAGTTTCGTTGATTTTCTTTTCCTCTGTTTGTATCTCACTACCGTCTGAAACAGCTACATCTCGATCAACCATGACAAAGCTATTTTTCTCGGCCTCCGATGAAAGAGGTGATCCTGAAAAGACACTCTCAGTATCACTCGTCTTTTTAGAGTCATTTGATTTATGTTTTGTGTTCGCTTTCTCTGCATATTCTGGATAATGATAATAATTGTGTTTCAATTCAGGAAGCTTCGAAGCTAAAAGGGGTAAGCTTCCAAATTGGGGTCTGCTTCTTGGGATTTTCAAACAAGAGGTCGAAGAATGAGAATTGGCATCTGATCTATTACCGAATGAATTCAACAGAGATCTGGACTGCAGTTTTTCTTCGTAGATTTTGATCTCAAATCCAAGTGATGCACTTATATTGGGATTTGCCAAAGATACATCCGAATCATATCCATCCGAATCTGCATTTTCAGAATTCTGATTTATATCAACCATGACAGCATCTTCACGTAATGTCAGATTTCTCAAAAGAGGAAAGTCCTCGGTTGAATAGTAAGCCTTGACGTTTTCACCTTTCAATGCATCAAACCTGGCTTCAATATCCAGATTCGAAAGTATTTTGACGCTCTGCTCGATTTTTCTCCTTATAGTTCCAAAGCTGCTAGTTTCAGAATCCTTGTCAAGAACAACGAACAAAGGAATTCCAAAAGGCTCAAAGAGGTTGTAAGACTTGTCTTCATCCCGAGCTATATTGACCAATGGAACTATCAAATCCTTTGCAGGGTCGTGCGGAATGATATAAACCACGATTGTATCATCTTGACCAATCAATTCACTTACTGGCAAAAATTTGTTGGCACTACCATTGTCTTGAAAATTCTTGTAGAAGTAATTCCGAAATATCTCAAACAAAAACAAGTGGGCAACTGGAACCTGAAGAAATTCACTAAGGTGGTTTACCAAATCCTCGAAGTTTGAAGCTTTAGTGAGTTCAACTTCTAGTTCCAGTATCGGTGCTCTTTGCGAGTTTGAAGAGAGATCGACAATTGTGAAAACATGATACCACTTTTTGTTCACAGGAAGAGGAAGGGTTAAGTCATTGAATGGGTCAAAAGTTACAGATTGTTTAGAACAATCCGGACAAATAAGCGTTGACTGATATAACCCAGTAAAAAGGTCGACGATAATAGAATCGTTTCTTTGCTTGTGCTGAGACCAACAAGTATTTGCAAGTTCCGAAATAGCAATAGGATTACCGACATCTTCATCCTTAAGTTCGGGCTTTTCTAGATAGGGTTTATCATAAATGCGGTTTAGATCTTCATGTAATGCATCCAATAGCCAGCTGAGAAACTCTTGTGAGTCCTGCTGTTGATATCCGTGAAACATTGAAGAGTGACGGCCTATTGTATACTTGAACTCTCTCGGCGAAATAAAAGAAGAGTTCGTTTTTTGGACATCAAAAAGCTTGTGCAACAAGTTGGAAAACGCTATCGCCACTTCTCCTTTATTTCCTAATGGATTCGTCTTGTTCAACTCACGCTCATACAAATCGAAAAAGAAATAATAATTGATTTCTGGGAGATGTACAAGACATTGCAATGCTGAGTTCATGTAGCATGTGTTTCCAAGATTACCCAACCCCAAGTTTCCACCAGAATGGAGAATTAGAGAAGAGTCCAACGATGATAAATCATAGTTGGCTACTGCCAGATCCAAAGGAAACTTACGTGTTGTTCTGTTGACACTTTCGGCAACAAGATGGAACTTGGAAGATGAGATTCCCTGGCTTCTCAAAGTCTGTTTCATGATGGAAGGGCCGATTAGCTTCTTTTCTTCGATATCATTAATGAACATTGACACAGGTATCGTCGGGGGTAATTCCTCTAAATTCTCAGAATTGACAAACCATACTCTGATATCAACATTCTTAGCTTTGAACATACAAGTTTTTATCGCATCAATCAAATCATCAAAAGTTTTTGACTGAGACAAGGAGAATGAACACCTGTACTGCTGGTTTGAACGATCGAAGGAGCTATAGTATTTTGGCGGAGCAGAAGAATCAGATAAAGCGTGCACAGCAAAAAAAGGAGGGTGAATTTCCAAAGAAGAAGTGCCATCCTCCCGCACGATGACATTACGGATCACATGGTCGCCTTGAATTCCTAATACCGACACAAGTTGGTGGAATAGTTCGGGGGAAATCTGGGAAAAAGAATTAGATTCGACGACATCCTCTGACAAAACTCCATGTTCATCAACAATAGACGAACAGTCGATCTTGCCGATGATACCTGCTAGTTCAGAGACGGAGGAAGCTTCATTGAGTTCGAGTACTTTTTCGAGGTAGGATGCGGGCACCAAGTATGATGCATCGCCGTCTTGTGGCACGACCTTGAGCATTTCTTTCCACGTCAGGCGCAAGTGCAGTAAATTATCTTTTTCGTTTGATTGGCTTTCCATCTTTGTCTGAGGTAAAACGGAGTCACCTTGCACCATCAATTTTCTAGGATCGGAAACGGCATCGATGCCCTGGTCTGCCAGGGAATCGCTTCCCAAATAGGCAAGCATGTGGTCGGGGGTGGGTGCCTCAATCGCCATTTCTTCGCGGCAGTCGAGAGAGCTTCTTGAATTTATCGGCAGTTCTTTATTTTCAACGTAGTCCTCACTCATCATAAGTAAAAGTAGATAAGAGGCAACGCGTGTTTTGTGAAGATATGTGTGGGGAAAATTTCTTTGCTTGGCACGCCAACACTCGAGGCACTGATTGTGCAAGAAATCGTGCGCGCTCCCCGGGGTATTTTAAAGATTAACGAGAGGAGAGACCCAGTAGACCGCACCACACCCGTTTTGAAACTGAACGGCTGAGTGACGTTATGATATGCTTCCCGGTGAAATTGTCATAAGTCACAATGGTAACTTTAATACGAAATAGGAAAGTTCCAACACAAACCCGAAATTTCTTGTCTAGCTAAGAAGAAAAGGACTTGGGTCGGACTAACTCTCAGAAAAATAGATTCTTGCTTTCTATCTTTTTTTAAACAAAAACATTTTACATGACTATTCGAAAAGATTTTAAAAGTTGGAAGTCTACCCCGGCACACCTTGGGGCCAAAGTTGCGGCCCAAATGTGGGCCAAGCGAGACAACATTGACCCACGAAAAGCCGACTTCATTCAGTTAATTGCAGCTCCTAAGTCACTCTTATCGGTAGTTTCTCTGTGCTTTTTTCATGAGGTATCAGAGAAAATCACAGCCAAGAAAAAAAAAAAAAAAAATCCCGACTATTCTCGTTCTCTTGTCGCTCCCTTCCCTCTTTTTACCCCTGCGGACCTACAGTAGGCTGGATCACGCCTGTGTGGCCTGCGCAGCGTAGACTAAGTACGTTATCTGCACGGCTTTATTTGTTGCACAGCTCCAATACCAAATCACGAACCCTGTGAGCTCCCGACCCTCCATATCACCATATCAATATAATAACATTCCCCTAAAAATGAGTAATCCATCTATCTCAGAGGGTGAAAGCATCGGCATAGATTATGCCAAAACCATAACTCGCGCAGATTCCTTCGGTACATCGAAAACAAGTTTGGCCCAACTACCGCTGTTGCCGTCGCTCGGCACTGCACCGTATGACAGTCTCTCTGTTGGCACCGGCCATGGCAATCTTACAAGCGACGATGAAGGCAATGAAGAAGATAAATTTGCCAGTGATAACGATGACGAAGGATATGTAGAGTTTGATCTCGGTAACAAAAATGCCAGCTCGCACGAGATCTTGAAACAAAGAAACATGTCCTCGCGTTCATCAGTAGACGAGCCCAACAAAGAGATCTGTTCAAAGGCTGATCCCCCACCTAAAATAGAATTGGCAGCAGTGAAAGAAGATGATTTTTTTGACTCTGAGGTGTCCGGGTGGAATTCAATGAAAAAAGTTACCAGGGAAAACTACTACGATGAAATGGGCAATCTTGAATTTGCGAACGATCAAGGCTTTGGTTTGTTTGACGTCGATAGCAGAAGAGAGTATACTAAAATTGATACTGAAGAGCAATTGATCAAGTATGCAAATCTAGATAAGAAGACTGATTTTTTGTTCCGGAGTTATTCCTCTTCATATCCCCGTCAAGATTTAGCCGAAGATCCCGATGAGGAGTATTACGACGATACCGAAAATGTGGATTCTGATGAGACCCTTTCTGGGACCCGTGGCATGTTGACAGACTCTCAGAAATATGCCTATGTGGGAATAATAAAACTTATAACTGTTGAAATGGCCATGGATCTAGCTTTGCTAAACCAGAGAACTACAAATAAAGTAGCCAAGAAACTTAACCTTGGTCAAAAGAATTTTGCCAATTGGACAATGTATATCATGTCTAAACTCTTTGATCACCTAAATATCACAGAAGCAGAGCAACAGATGATCACAAATTTGAGTATGCATGGAGTGGAGACTGATGATCTCTTGAAGAGCTTGCTCCTGTTGGATCTTAAAAATCCAAAGTTGGAGAAAGAAGTCGATGGATTCGATCTTCGCTGGGTTCTAGTCTGCGATTTATTTTTGATCTTATTGAGTGACGGGTACTACGATAGTCGTTCAAGGACTCTTTTGTTTAGGTTTGCCTCAAATCTAAATATCTCTAAACTTGAAACTAAACAGTTCGAACGCAGACTTGTGGAAAGTTTAGAAATGGATACAAGCCAAAAAACAATTGAAAACAAAGACGACAAATTGCGGGACCGGCTGTTTATCGAGAAGCACATCCAAAAGAATCAACGCAAGAGACTCGCTTTTATTGGATTGGCCACCCTTGGAGGTTCTTTAGCCATTGGGCTTTCTGCGGGGTTATTAGCTCCCGTTATTGGTGCTGGTTTGGCCGCTGGTCTCACCACTGTGGGTATTTCAGGTACAAGTGGATTTCTAGCAGGTGTGGGAGGAAGCGTAGCAATTACCACCGGTGGTGTTGCGATCGGAGCAAAAGTGGGAAATAAGGCTGGATCAAGGAGAATGGGCGACGTGCATACATTTGAAATGAAGCCACTTCACAATAACAAGCGTTCGAACCTAATAATTACAGTTTCTGGATGGATGAATGGTGAAATGGATGATGTACGTCTCCCCTTTTCCACGGTTGATCCTGTTATGGGCGATATGTTTTCTCTTTTGTGGGAGCCAGAAATGTTGAAATCCATGGGTCAAACTATAGGTATCCTTGCCTCGGAAGCTTTAACAACGTCTATCCAACAGATTCTTGGTGCGACTATCTTGACCGCTTTGATGTCTGCCCTTCAGTTGCCAATGATGTTATCAAAGCTTTCATATTTGCTCGACAACCCATGGAATGTTTCTTTGGATAGAGCCTGGAAGGCTGGTAAAATATTGGCGGATACTCTTATTTCTGGAAATATGGGAGTGCGTCCAATAACTTTAGTTGGGTTTTCACTTGGTTCTCGTTTGATCTATTCATGTTTAATAGAGTTGGCTAATCGTGGAGGTTTTGGTCTCATCGACAATGTTATCATCCTCGGAAATCCTGCTACAGTGAAGTATGATCAGATAACCCTAGCGAGATCTGTCGTTAGTGGTCGGTTTATTAATGGATATTCTAGAAATGATTGGATCTTGGGCTACTTATTCAGAGCTACTGGCGGTGGCTTAATGACAGTGGGTGGCCTTTCGCCGATCAAAAATATACCGGGTGTTGAGAATTTCGATTGCACTGAATATGTGGAAGGGCACATGTCCTATAGAAAAGCCATTCCTAAGATCTTGAAGGCTCTCGAGTGGGAGATTCTTAGTGATGAATTCGCGGAGATCGAAGAACCTGACATAGAGCAGAGGGAGAGACAAAGAAAGCTACTCAGCGAGTTTGATGAGGCTAGGTCTAAGATGGAAAGAGAAGCACGAGAGGAAAAATCCAAACAAAAATCTTGGAAGGACTGGTTCAAGCCAAAACAAAAGAATTGGTGGGAACTTTACGATGAATCAGATCAAAACAGTACAAAGACTCCTAATGACAAGTTTGAAGAATACGATGAGGTAGATACTCGTCATACCACTGGTTCAAGAAGAAGCATGGAATATGTTGTACCTAGTGAAAATGTCTTTGATGTCACTGCTTTAATGCAGGAAGTGCAAGACATTGAAAAAATCGGTAACGAGGCATCTGGTCAGACCTTGGAAGAGATTCGAAAAAATGTTGTTGATGAAACTCCGCATTACCGTGTAAATGAAGATATTGAGGAGGCAGAACAAAATTCCACGGTTTTGAAAAACCTAGGATCCAAGTTTGGATCTATCAAGAAGTCCGGAGGCCAAAAATGATCTGAGACTAGCTGTACGTTCCATACATGTTATGGTGTTGCATTTACTTATGTTCTGAGATCTGAACGTTTTAAGTGAGTATATATGAAATCTACACTGTTCATATTGCTAAATATTGACTTTTTATCATTATATTACAAATCGTATACCCAGAACGTGGTTTTGGCCCATAAAATTAGCCATGTTCATATTTACGCTGTGTTGCGCATTAAAAAACTTTTACGCGCGTAAATGTAAGTCCTAATGTGTGTGACTAAATTTTTCTTAAAGTTTTTCCAACTGCGAAGTAATAATCTGAAGCAGAACCACCACGCCAAAATGCCTACCATTCCAGTGGACAAAGCTGATCTTTACGAACTCTTGGGTAGAGAATACACTACCGAAGAATTCGATGAGTTATGTTTCGATTTCGGAATCGAGTTGGACGAGGACACCACGGACGAGTGCCAGGGAGACGAGAGACCACAACTCAAGATCGAGATCCCCGCAAACAGATACGATATGTTATGTATTGAGGGTATCGCGCAAGCATTAAATGAATTTTTGGGTAGATCTGAAGCCGCCAACTTTACCTTGAAGCCAGAAACTCCAACTGTTAAGTTGACAATCGACAAGTCTACTGAGCAAATCAGACCATATGCTGCAGCTGCCATCTTGAAGGGCGTTACCTTCGACGACAGACGTTACGCCTCTTTCATTGCTTTGCAAGACAAATTGCACACAAACTTGTGTCGTAACAGAACCTTGGTTGCAATCGGAACCCACGACTTGGACAAATTGACCCCTCCTTTCACGTACGAGGCTTTGACGCCAACCGATATTAGCTTCGTCCCTTTGAACCAGGAAAAGAAGTTGAATGGTACTGAACTAATGGAATTTTATGACAAGGACAAGAACTTAGGAAAGTACTTGCACATCATCAGAGACTCGCCCGTGTACCCTGTTATTTTCGACTCCAATAGAACCGTTTGTTCCTTGCCACCTATCATCAACTCCAACCACTCCAAGATTTCTTTGGAGACAAAGAACATTTTCATAGAAGTTACTGGTACGGACAGGACGAAAACCGACATTGTCATCAACCAAATTGTCGCAATGTTCTCCGCGTACTCCGAAACTAAGTTTGAGATTGAACCTGTCGAGATTGTCTCCCCTCATAACGGCCAAGACAGAGTTAGCCCTAACATTACTCCAAGAAAGTTTGAGGCGGATATCGATTATATTAACTCTTGTTTGGGTTTGAAATACTCAGGCGATGAAATTGCCCAGCTCTTGAAGAAGATGTCTTTGAAGGCCACGACTGCAGATGAAAAGCACCTTTCTGTCGAGGTCCCAATCACCAGATCTGACATCTTGCATCAGTGTGATATCATGGAGGATGCTGCCATTGGTTACGGCTTCAACAACTTAAAGAAGACCAAAGCCCAAATCGATTCCCTCGTTGCTGCACCTTTACCAATTAACAAGGTGGGTGATATCCTTAGAATTTCCTCCGCTCAAGCCGGTTATTCGGAGGTTTTGCCTTTGACATTGTCTTCTCATGACGAAAACTTCAGATTTTTGAGACAAGTTGATAACAACAAGGAGGCGGTCAAGTTGGAGAACCCAAAGACCGCTGAGTACCAAGTCGTCAGAACCACTTTACTTCCAGGAATTCTCAAAACGATCAAGGAAAACAGAAAGCACTCTTTGCCAATTAAGGTGTTCGAGTGTGGAGACATTGTGTTAAAGAACCCAGAATTGGAGAGAGGTGCTTTCAACCAGAGAAACTGGTCTGCCATCTACGCGGGTAAGGCTTCTGGATTCGAGTATGTTCAAGGTTTGTTGGGTAAGATTATGCAGACATTGAGAACTCCGTGGATTGAAAACCCAACGGAAGACAAGAGGAGAGGTTACTGGATTGAAGAAGACAAGGACAACGCGACATTTTTCCCAGGAAGAGGTGCTAAAGTGTTCTTCAGAAGCTCCGAAAAAGCTGAACCAAAGCATATCGGTGCTATTGGTGTTTTGCATCCTGAGGTTTTGGGTCACTTCGAGATCCCATACGCTGCCTCTTCGGTTGAGATAAACGCTGAGGTGTTTTTGTAACGAATTAAGCTTAAACCTCTAGAATATAGTTTGGGTATACTGCGATAATATACGAATTAATTAAGTGTGTCCAAAAGACATTGATGTTTCCCCCACTGTGTGATATATCGTTTACTACGGGTAATTTCCTCCGCTGTGTATTTTTTTTTTTTTTTACAACTTTGATTCTTTTTTCCAGTTCCTTTTCCTTCTCTTTGTTTCTAGCATTTATTCTTTCGTTCTTTGATAGTTTTTAAGGGTCCGCTAAATCTTTTTTTGGCTTGTTACAGAGATATAGATTTCAGGTACGACTAAGGAGACTATGTGCAGTAATTTATGGGGCAGTCACGTCCCTCGTACCAGACTCCACTTACAAGTATGCCGTCTCTCCTTTTTCGGACCTTCGTTCGAAATATCTACTTCTGCCGAAAGCACGTCAAATCTTTCGGGTATCATACTAGTAGTGAACTACATCCAGAAACCTTTTCAAGGATCCACTCAGATATAACCTCATTCCCAACCGTGTGCTCGAAATACCTTGTATACATTTGCCTTTTCTTCCACAGCAGAACCACATAGCCACAGCCGAAAAATGAGCGGAAAAGCCCCATCTAGATCGTATGACATGATCATGAAGTTACTCCTTGTTGGAGATTCGGGTGTCGGAAAGTCTTGTTTGTTGTTACGTTTCGTCGAAGATAAGTTCAACCCATCTTTCATCACAACTATTGGAATCGACTTCAAAATCAGAACTATCGAAAGCAACGGCAAGAAGATCAAATTGCAGGTTTGGGACACTGCCGGTCAGGAGAGGTTCAGAACAATTACAACTGCCTATTATAGGGGTGCCATGGGTATTGTGTTAATCTACGATGTCACAGACGCTCGCACATTTGAAAACGTAGAAAATTGGTTCCAGACTGTGACGCAACACGCCAACGAGGATGCCCAAATTTTCTTGGTAGGAAACAAAAGTGACGATGAGGAAAACAGACAAGTTTCCAGAGAACAGGGCCAACTGTTGGCGTCAAAGTTGAACATTCCATTCTTGGAGGCCTCTGCCAAGACCAACGAGAACGTTGACTCTATATTCTACGAGTTGGCAGGAATCATTCAAGAAAACCATGTGGATAATGAACCCCAACAAAACAATGGGGGAGTTGACGTTTCAAAGGGTAACGGTGGTCAAAGCTCGTGTTGTTAGTAGTGTAGTTCTCCTTCGCCATCGCTGCGTTAGCTGCTAAATGCAAAAAACTAATCTTCTGTGTTGTGGTCTTTTGCTGGCGTAAACAGATCTTTCTGTTATTTTTCATATGATTTTTTCAATGTATGTTTCCTTATCGATATTTTAAACTTGTTTTGTTTACGTCATTTACTACAGGTATCATTCCGTCAATGGTTTCTTTTTCTGTATTTTTGAGCCTATGATGTGACACACCAAAACTCTACTAATAAAAGAAGAAAAAAATAAGACTTCTTCAGGAAAGCATAAGTTCCTGTTATGACTTGTTTATACCTCTATGTAATGCGATCCTCATGAAACGCCCCATTCCTCGTCGAATCACCCGCGTATCTCTTAGCTGATGTTAAAATTAAATCTTCTTGCCGAAGTAAACCCATTGGTCGTCCAAAGGCTTCTCCTCCAACTCTTCCCATGCTTTCAACAGACCCAACTCTTTGGCCAATGTCAACTCCTCGTGAGCTTGCACGACGATTTCTTCAATCAAACCACCTCCAATTTGGTTCTCAATTTTCTCAGAAATTTCATTAGCCTCCACTATTTGCAATCTGTTTTTCGTCATTTGCTCAACAGATTGTCTGTAGACAGACTCCTTGGGAAACTCTTTCTCCAACACCTGCAAGGTATGGTTATATAATGAGATCAACGCTGGTCTTGGGTTTGGATGTTGATAGTATCCAGTCAACCCGATAGGGTATCCCGTTGATGCTCTCACGAGCACCTCTTCCGCTTGTCTCAATACTCTAGTGAATCTCATATTTGTGGCGCCAGAGCAGTGTTCTATTAGAGATGTCTTCAGAGAAGATACCATGCGTAAGCGAAATTTCTCTTGCACTTGGTTGGTTGAGGTGCACGGGTGCACTGGAAACCTAATAGTAGAGAGCACGATTTGTCAATGTGTAAATTCCCTTTCTTTGGGATATGTATGATATTACAGTGGTATCGACTTTTGGCTCTCTTATATCAATTCATAAATATTTTTTAGTCTTAAATATTTAATCGCATCGTTTAATTTGTATTCACTTGCAGAATTGGGCCAGTCACTATATTTTCTCAGCATTTCGCTACACGGAGACAGCTATGGAGCATAGCACTTAACAAATTCATGGAGGCTTTTACGGGTTATCTTTTCTTTTCCTGTGATTTTTATTTATTTAGGAATAACCAATTTAAGCTTCAAAAAAACAGGAGTAAGACTTGAAAAGTTTGACTATGCTAGTGGTAGCGTACGTCAAATACGAGTCATGGATCTCCGGCCCACCGCGATAAGAATGCAGCGGAGCCACACACCCTCACGGTCGGACGGACATATAGGAGAAACTCGTGCCCAGACCCTACTTCCTACGTAAATTTCACTTTCCTCATGGACGAAATATCATTTTTTGTTTTAATATCTTATTATTTTTTTTAGAACATTCTATATTCCTCTAAGTAGTTCTATAATTCCTCTAATTGGCTTTATTCGGAATATTCTGTTCTCAATGTTCACATGAGGAGATGCGAACCATTTCTTATAAGTAGTAGTATCAATTAGCTAGCAGAATCGTCTGGGACTTCACATGATGTCACCTTTAAAAGTCTCCACCAAAATCACCGCCTCCAAAGTCGTCACCATTATCGAAGCCCTGATCGTAGCCCTGGTCGTAGCCCTCCCTGTAGCCATCCTGTTCAGCATCATGAATGGCATCACTAATAAGCAAGCCTCCTAAAAGACCAGCTCCAGCTCCTACGGCCATTCCAGCTCCTCCACCAAATTTGCTTTTCTTTGGCTGTTGCTGTTGTTGGACTTGTTGAGGGTAAGGCTGTTGGTAGCCTCCATATCCTTGCTGTGGGTATCCGCCGTATCCTTGTTGAGGGTACCCGCCGTATCCTTGTTGGGGGTATCCACCATACCCTTGCTGTGGATACCCTCCCTGTGGAGTATAGCCACCATATTGGGGTTGCTGTTGCTGTTGGAAGGCTCCGTAGCCCTGTTGGGGATAACCTCCATAAGTAGGGGCTTGTTGTTGATATGGCTGACTTTGGGCCAGATTCAGACCACTGAGAAAGCCTTTTTGTGTTGTACTAGAGCCTTTGGTCTGTGAAGGACTATAAGGAGGTGGGCCCACTTTTTCAGTGTCTTCTTCGGGGAAACTTGTGCCCGGCGGCGCCTCCCATTGTGACTTCTTAGTGTCCAAGTTCACGTAGAACCACGTGTTATATTTCTCGTCAAACTTCGCTTTCCAGCCGGGAGGAACCTTGGGTTCTTTCTTGGGATCATTTTTGGGATCTAAAGCCATGTCGTCAATTACAATTTTTGCCGCTAATCTGAAGAAGAAATTAGGTGTGTTTTTATTTCAGTCAATGTAAATGCGCGTACAGGCTGGAAAGTGGCTTAGTAGGGGTGAAGGAAACGTCATGCGCCGATACGCCGCATCTTTTGCGAAATAGGAGACGTAAGGTCACACCAAAAAAGACAAACACCATAAGAAAAGGTGAAGAAATTACCGAAGTCTGTTTTTCGTTATCAGCAGGTACCATCAATGCTTCCTGGAAAGCATGGGACATCAAGCGCCCATTCATATGAAAAAAAAAATTGATTGTGTTCCTTTTTGCCACTAATTACTGTGGCTTCAATGATATCCTTGGAACATGCCGCATTTCAAGATATGACGGTTTTATTAGATAGTAAGACATGTGAAATGTTTGGGCTTTCTTCTGTTTTTGCAAATCCATTAGTTACACATAGTCACAATATATATAACGCAAACCCCAACGAATGAAAATGTGGGACCTGCTGATATTGGGAATAATATATCAGTACATGTTGCACTTGAGAAAACGGAATAAGGAAAGATCCACCTGAGACTAAGCCCCAACGGGTTAACACAATTGGCTTGGGTAATTATAGTATAAAACAGAAAGAAAATTCCCATAAATTCTTCTATTGCATCATCCCGTACATTTCAATAAGTCTACTTTATACCATTGTTAATTATTAAATCCTTAAATAACATATATCATGTTTACGCAATTGGGGTCGCAGCCATGGTATATTCAAGTGTTGACTACTTTGATGGTGATATTGGTAATATCAAGATTAAGAAATTACGTCCTCTGTAAAATTCACAATGCTGAACCCGCACCTAGACGGGGAGACTGGACTTTTGGCTTTCGTTTCTTATATGAAACTATCAAAGAAGGTAAGCACGGCAACTATCAAGAATTTATCAGACAAAAAATGGCGGGTTTGAAGCTTCACACCGCTTCTTTCAAATTGGCCGGGAAAGAGATTATTATTACCCAAAACCCAGAAAATATTAAGGCACTTCTCGCAACTCAATTTGACGATTTTATACTCGGTTCTCGGCATAAATGCTTTCATATCACGTTGGGCGACGGTATTTTCACCCTTGACGGTGCTGGCTGGAAACACTCGCGAGCCTTATTAAGGCCACAATTCTCTAAAGAGCAAGTTGGACATGTTGAATCTCTAGAGCCATACACGCAACTTTTGATTGAATGCATTTCAAAAACTAAAGGCTCTCTGTTTGATATCCAGCCACTCTTCTACAAGTTCACAGTTGACAGTGGTACTGACTTTTTATTTGGAGAATCTTGTAATTCTTTGGGTGAACATTTGAGTGATTTGGGAAATAAACATGATAGCGGAATCGATGGTGAAATTAAAAATAAATTTGCTCAAGCTTTTGATTACACCCAAAATATGTTGCATCTTAGATTGAATCTTCAAAGCTTGTATTGGCTTGGATATACACGGAAGTTCGAGGAATGCAATAAAATTGTCCATGAGTTCACGAACTTCTATGTGAACAAAGCCCTTCTTTCTTCGGAAGAAGAACTTGAAAAAAGATCCCGTGGAGGATATGTTTTCTTAAATGAATTAGTGAAAGAAACTCGAAACCCTACAGTTTTGAGAGATCAGTGCTTGAATATTTTGCTAGCTGCAAGAGACACAACGGCAGGATTGCTTTCTTTCACTTTCTATTTGTTGTCAAGAAATTCACATGTTTATCAAAAATTAAGAAAAGACATTATTGAATCCTTTGGTGAGGGTGAAGATTGTGATATTTCACGAATCACATTTGAATCTTTAAAAAAATGTTCCTATTTAAAATGGGTTCTTCATGAAGTTTTGAGGATGTACCCCTCTGTCCCAAGGAACTTCCGAGTATCTAATAAGAATACAACTTTGCCTCGTGGTGGAGGCCCTCAACATTCGTCGCCCATTTTTGTTGAGAAAGGCACCCCTGTTTTCTACTTTGTTTACTCTCTTCAAAGAGAAGAGATTTACTTCGGAAAGGATGCGCATGTGTTTAGGCCTGAGCGATGGGGAGAGGCTTCTACTAGACAGATCGGTTGGGCTTTTCTTCCTTTCAATGGAGGACCTCGAATCTGCTTGGGTCAGCAATTTGCCCTCACAACTGCCTCATATGTGATTGTTCGCCTTTTACAGACTTTCAAAGAAATTGAATCATTTGACGACAAGTTTCCACCTAGATTGAAAAAGCACTTGACCATGTCCTTAATGGACGGTGCAAATATTTCTTTGCTGTAAAAAAAAAAAAAAAAAAAAAAAGAAAATAAGAAGAAGAAGAATTACTGGCAATCTCTACAACATATACTGGAGCTCTAATAAGTTACTTTTTTCATCTACAAAAGCTGAAACAAAATGGTCCAGAAGAAAGAAAAAAAAATCACGTTTTAATATGGGAAAAATTCCCTAGATCAACGTATTAGAGTTTATTTGTCAACCTAGCTCCCACAAGAATAGCCTGCAATCTAGTGCGAAGCGTCGTCTTTTGTAATTTAACATTTCCCTTTATCTGTTTTGAATATTAGTAACACCACTTCCCGATTTTGATAATTGTTAATTATCTTTTATTGAAAAGAATTTTTCTGCTCCAATACAACGTGATCATTCTAAATAAGTGAAATTCTTCGTTACGCCCGCCTTTGGTCTCAAGTTCAAAGCCCGAACAAGCTTGATCACAAATAGAGACAAGTACTTTTATATTCCATTAGAAGCGCCCAATCTCTTGAAAATGTTTAGATCTGCTTTTTTTGCCGCTGTTTTCTTTTTAGCAGCCTCAATCTTGTTACTCCTTGACAAATCCGAGAATTTATTTCAGCTTGAGACGACGGCTAACTTTCAAAAGCTAGTGGCATGCACAGATACACAAACGGCCAAAACTTGCTGGAATATATATGGCCAAGCTATATTAGTCCTGAAAAAGCCTAGTTTCTCTGAATTAGCTAATAACTTTGTGCATGTTTGCATTAAGCAGTCTGAAGGTCAGCAGATACATGATTTGCAATTTTTACTCAGCATTCAAAAATGTTTCCATTTAGCAGAGATGATAGATCTCAGACCAGCATTTTACGCACCCAAAGATGCTAAGCAAGAAAAAAATATTTCTGTACGATGGTTTCTATTGATACAGACCTCGATCTTGATCTACTTAGTACTTAACTTGCCCGATCACGCGATCTCAAGAATTAGGGGAGCTGCTTTCGTCTCATTTGAGTCTTTCAAATCTTTGATGCTTTTTGCTACTTCAAAAATTAGTCTCTATTTTAGGCTTCTTGGTCAAGTTTACAAATTTTTAAAAGACTCTTATGAAAAGGATGATTACCCTACTTTGCTCCAGAACAGTTTCTCCAATAAGGCTTTGGGTGCAAAACAGAGCGAAGGTGCGAAATCATCCTCCAGAGCAGTTTTAAGTGAAGATGCACATGAAGTTAGTAAGATCGAGATCAACTCCATCAGTCCTGAAAATATTAAAAGCCCTTCCACAAAGGAAAGTTCATCTGGAATCAATAGAGCAAATATCTTGGGAAATCAAGGTGCTTGTGATTCCGGTGATTACGAGCCTCACAACGTGTGTAAGCAAGATTACGATGAAGATTTTTCTGACTACGACGACGACCTGGCCAAAAAGTGCGAGGTGATTTGCCAGAAGCCTGAAAAGTTTATCAAAAACAAAACCAAGAGTTCTATTGAAGAAATCCAACATGAAAAACATGAAAACTCTGTTTTCAAATCACACAAAAATATGGATTTATCCAAAAAAAAAGGTTTTGCACCTTATGAGAAAACCACGCTTAATGAAATTGAGAGAGTGGACTCGCACGATTCAAGGATGTGCGGGCTCGGTTCAGACATTAAAGATCTGGAAAACTCCAAACTCGTACAGAATGACGAAAATCTTTCTCCAGCTACACAAGGGATTGAGAAACCTTCGTTCGATATTTCTACTGAGTCTGGTAGGGCAAAAATGAAGGCGTATGTGGAAGCAAAAATGAGATGCAAAATTCCACTCAAATACTCAAAAAGCCAAAGTCAACAATACCGAAACCTCTCAAGAGTAGATTCAAACAACCTGAAAATGCGCCGAGTTTTTGTTGCTAATAAAGGTTGGGTTTGGCTTTCGATGCAGGAGACAAACGGCGTGAGTTTTTTCAATGAAAAGAGTGTAGAAGACTTCGGCTCCTGGAATTAAGTTCATAGTGCAATGATTCTTTTTTTATATATATTCTTCTTTCGCAGTATTCTGTAGACAACGAATATAACAGCTCGTGCCCCTTCGAAAAAGGTATCTGCTGAAGTTCTTAGCTTTCACATGGAGCACTCTTTTCGAGATAATGCAAGTTTTAATTGAAGAAAATTAATTAGTGAAGAATCATAATAAGAGATCCAATTATATGATTCTGTGGTGTTTGATATTAGGTCATGTTGGCACCGAAACATTAAAAATCGTTAGGGTACACAACACTTCGTGGATGCGAAAAAGTTAGAATTCAAACACACGAGGCCATGTCTTTTCAGTAAATTGAGAAGAAATAACAGATGAAAATATCCATAAAATAAAGCCTTATATCACAAATTTGGCAAAAAATAAAAACAATGTGGAACTATTCATCTATAGAGGCTCTGCTATTGAAAAAAAAATTGTAAAACACCTCAAGAAATTGATCTACCTGTGGTTACACGCACACGTTTCGCGGTTCCCTTTTTCACATGATAGTGATGCGAGAGGGGCTGAAACATAACCGCAATAACAGGTCTTGTTGTGCCACGGCGTACATTTTGTCTCTCGGAACTAAACTAAAGGCGAGTTCTCAAACTTTAATTGGTGCGTTCGGTTTCAACTCACTCTAATTATTTTTTTACAAAGTTGCACCTACAAGGACCCCTGGCGTCTACCAACCTCGAACAGGCCGAAATATTTTTCTTGCCTCAAATACTTTTACAGGATATGGAACCACCCAGACAAGTCAAAAGAAAATTGTCCGAAACGGTAAACGTTGATCTGCCGAACATTTGTGAGGTTCGATCACCGCTTTCAGATACGGGATCAGGAGACTCGCCTAGAGATGAAGATCTAGTGTCTGCTGCTGAGGCCTTGACTAGACTAACGAATTCCGCCTCCCCACCACCAGTATTTCATGATGCGTACTCAACAACCCTGCAAATACCATCCCCAATGCCTTCCATATCTCTCAAGGACATGCCCCAGAAAATACATCCTATTGTTCAACGTGTTAGCACTATATCTAAGCTTCCCTTGGTCACTAATGCAAAGAAGTACTATGAGACCTCCAAAAGAAACTATGCAACATTCAACTATGCAGCTGGAATCGTGGAAAAGGCTGCCATGCCCGTTTTTAACAAAATAGAAGTGAACTTGAATAATATACACCAAGCTAAGCTTGAAGAGAAGGCACGAATCAAGAAGAAAAGAAGAGTTCAAAACAAAGGTCAAGAGAAGCACGAAATCAAAAAGCGCATCAAGTTTTGCTTGCATATTTTAAAACTTGCTAATGATAACATCAGTTCTAAGGTTAATGAACTCCAAGATAAAATCAAAGAGTCGAACGCTTCTCCGAAAACCATTGTCAAGAAAAACTTGGCTTCCCCAAAGAACGAACATCAATTAGAATATTCTCAAAATGTCGACTTTCCTTCGAATGAAATTACCCCCACATCTACAAATGTACCTGAAAAGGCTTTACAGACAAATCATGAAATCGTTGCCACGGTCAAGAAAATTGTTCATGTTATCTCCAATTTCAGACCCAGTTCTTTGAACGTTGGCGAAGCAAGTAACGGAGGGCCAGATGAGTTTCGAGGCGATGATGTCAAATTGAAGAAAACTATTCGTGAGATTATCTTAAGTTTACCCAAGCAAGTATCGCAAAGTGTTCCAGGTGCTCAAAAAGCACCAAACCAAGCCATTTTCTTCGCAAGAGAGTCATTGGATATGATTGGACGCCTTACTACGGTTTTCAACGAACAGCTAGAAAAGGCGGAGCATTGGGTAGACCGATCTGCCGAGAAAAATTCCGAGGAACCTTTAAGTGTCCAGAATTCAGACTCGAGTGAAAGCACCAGAATCCAGAGACCCGCAATTGTGAGGTTAAAGAGTGAGGAAAGTTTTCACTCCCTATAATCAAACAAGAAACAATTTGAAAGTTACACAATACACTATACCCTGGAAATTCCTTATACGCGTATGCCCAACCAATTGTTAGTGTACGAATAAGAGCTTTTTCTGGGCTGTTCTATAAAGCAAAAGAGACAAAATACTAAATTAATCTGAATTTAACTTAAGCCATGGCGAAAGCAATCTTACCATATGATCGGATCTCGTAGAATACCTTCAGTTTCGGATACTCTAAAGATGTCCAATCATTGGAAACTTCGCAATTCTTTCAAAGCGACGGAGTTCCGACGTGCCCCGTGACCTTGCTGGCAAATATAGAAATAGAAGCATTACCGGGATTATGTATCCTTTTTCGAATACTGTTAATTATTTATAACGTTATGCATATAGCTAAACCGTCAAAAAATATTAAGACGTACTCTTTTGATACACGAGAACGGTGTTTGCATAGTTTTTTTTTTTTCTTACTTTTTTTTTTTTTCAAAACATTCATTCAAAAGTAGGTAAGTTTGGTCTATATGATACGCTAGGTCAGAGATATTCTATAATTAAGACAAAAACAACTTATTTCTGGGTCTCAAAGATCATTTGCACGATGGGCCTTTGTTAACTCCGTAAACAGAATTGACACTCTTGTTACCAAACTCTGGTTGAATTGTAACGCTGCTAATACCAGATCTGAAGAGAATTTCTCTGACTTGAGCGACGGTTTCAACAAAGGCATTCTTGTCTATGCGTCCATCACCCTTGGCATCATGGATGTTAGAGTCAGGTGTTTGCTCATTAAGCTCAATGTGCACGGAAGCAATGAGGAAGTCTTCGTCCAAGTTCCAGACATGGAAGTCATGGATAGCCTTGATAGAAGGAAGAAGGGTGATCTCCTCAACGATACTGTTCGAGTCCAAATTTTGCGGAGTGGCCTGCAATAAAATCTTGCAGGACTTTCTACACAAGGGCAAGGCAGAAGAAAAGATGATCAAGGTGATAAAAAGCGAAACGACTGGGTCACTGTAGAATCTCCACGAGTAGTCGGTCTTCCAAATAAAGAGTGCCGTAACAATGACACCAACATTACCCAATGCATCGCCTAGCACATGCAAGAAAACACCTTCCATGTTCATCGACTTTTGCTTCTTCTTTTGTTCTTTTTTAGTGCCTGGTACAAGGTTGGTTCTCTCATCGACACGCTCAACAACAGCATCGGGCAAGTAATGAGAGATATCATTGCTAGAACCATTGTTTTCAGTGTAAGATGTTGAGCCAATGTTGGATTCCTCATCGTGAGTATCAGAACCACTGGAGGCATGGCCGTGACTGTGGGGCTCCCCGCTAGACGAGCCACCGTGGGAGTGTCCATGGGAGTGTCCATGCTCGTGGAATAAGACTAAACCGACTCCGTTACTCAACAAACCGAAGAAACCGACGATCAAGATAAGCTTTGGGTTGGAGATCTCAGGTGGGTCGAAGAAACGTTGGATGGCCTCGATGACGATTGTAAAACAAAGTGCCAACAAGAAAACAGCGTTAACCAAAGCACCAATGATTTCAGCTCTTTGCCATCCATAGGTGTATTTTCCATCTGCTGGCTTCGAGTCCTTCACCTTCACGGCCCATAATGCGATAAAAAGCGAGATGATATCGTTTAACATGTGGAACGAGTCAGCAATTAAAGCCAATGAATGTACGGTATAGCCAATGATGGCTTCCAAAAGGAAGAAGAAGATATCAATCACCAAGAGGGTGATGATCCTGATTTCCTTAGCTTTCATGATGGTCGTGGTGTCCTTCTAGTATAGTTTTTTTGGTTTTTTTTTGCTTTTTTTTTTTTACAAAAGTCTTCCAATCTTGCCCGCGCTCTCACTGGACAGGCTGTGCGAATCGATGGCCTTGAACAATGGAAAATTAACGATTGCGAAAAAAGGGGTGGGAACACTGGTCAAATTCAATTATTTTTTGGATTTTACAAAAATGCCCTAATATTTCTGCTCTGTAATTTTTTTGCTCCTAGAACCTTTGTTCGGACGATATCCCTTGCTACTTTGTATCTGCAGATATATGTACGTCAACTTTAGATTGAGCGAATTTTGCCACAGCTTGACGTAGGGGTGTCTTGAGAAAACAACAAAACTTCTTCAAAAGTGCTACGACTCTCTCTTCTTTTATAGAAAAACTTAATATAGTATTAGATCTTGTGAAACTATGTTTTTTACTTGGGATAGAGTGGAGGTAAGTCAATACCTGAATTTTAAGACTTCAATTGATTTTTTCATTTTGCACATTGTACAGCTTTTTAATTGGATTCAACGAATTCCTGTCTACAAAATGACGTCAAGGGTAATCTTTCCGAAAACTTAGAAGGAAACAAAATACGTTCACGAAAGTCGGAAAATACCCAAATCTTTATAATTGCAACCAAGAAATATTCAAATTCTCGATACATAATTGAATTGACGAACCAATCAGTTCAAGCAGGTTTTTTGATGTTTATCAACTTATATTTTTTGCCTTGTTATTCTCAAAAATGTTTGCTTTCGGGAGTGACTGCGGAATGTCCTCTTCTCATAACCAGGAAGGCCAGGACCATCTTCTTAAGAGTAATTCAAAGAGGAAATTGCAGTTATACATATCTAAGTTTTCTTTTACTTTATCTAAGTATGATACCGAAACTTGGTTTTCTCTAGAAAGAATAAAAGTCGAAGTGTAAAGACGTATACTGTCCCCATATTAGCTGTTCGTGTGATACGGCCTTCACGGCGACCAGGGGGTCAACTTCCGGGTAACATTTTGCTAATCTAACGCAAGCAACAGTCTCCCACCTTGCATAACCATTGAGCTCTTGAAAAGCAAAAAAAAAAGAAAAAAAAGAAAAAGAACCAACACATCCTGTTAAAATACCCAGGTTCTAAGATCAATTTTTGTGTATACTATGCAAAAGAAACGTTGCTGTTATGCCGCTGTCCATGCACTTATACACACTGAGCCAGGTTGAATACGGAATACTATCGAGAATTGGAAGAATGAGTTCATTGCAAGTGATTCCAGTCCATAAATCATTGAGTAGCCAAAATACCTGTTTGAGAATGGATAGATAGCAGAAATTTAGAATTGTTTCACCAAAAAGTACTCAAGAATGAATTGTCGTCCCGAAAAACTTAATTTTCCATGGCAGAGAAAAAATTGTCCACGGGATCCATAGTAATTGTAAGCGTGGTAATTTGGCTGCGAGGTAAGTAGAATTCTTGGGCACGAGAACTCATTTTCCTTTAATGAAATTCTTTTCATAGACCAAACATCCCTGTAAATACTCTATGTAATTAGTACTTGATTTATACGGTCCAACCTACCTACAATCGAATGAGCCTTCCGATTAACTATGTAAGAAAAATGTATCCCGATTACACAATAAATCATATATTCATCTAAAGCGAAAAATCTAAAAAAGAAAAAAAAGAAAAAAAAAAAAAAAAAAAAAAAAAAAAAAAAAAAAAAAAAAAAAAAAAAAAAAAAAAAAAAAAAAAAAAAAAAAAAAAAAAAAAAAAAAAAAAAAAAAAAAAAAAAAAAAAAAAAAAAAAGAAAATTAAAAAAGTGAAAAAAAAAGTAAAAAAAAAAAAAAAAGAATAGAAAAAAGGGTAGAAATAAAACAAAAACAAGGGTCAGCACGTTCGTTGGCGCACAAGCAAACCGTTAGCGCCGCAGAATATTGTTTGTTCTGCGGTTTCAAGCAAAAGAACTAACTTGTAAAGTCAAACAAAACACGCAAAGAGATAAAGCAGCGAAATCATTTATCAAACTTGATAACTGCATTCACTAGCTTCTCTGACAAAATCAACCAAAAAAAAGTGGAACGTAATGAAATAAAAGATAGTCATGTGTCATGACTGCCTAAGCAGCAAGAGAAGCCGTGGGCTCATTGAGAAGAGCCCATCAATTCACTAAATGTAATCCTTTGTCCGCCGATTTGCTGATTTGATGATGGTGGCGGTGGCGGAATTGGGGGATACGTCTGGAAAGGGTATGATTGCATTGGTAAAGGTGGCTGCGGAATAGCAGCCGCTGGGTACAGATAGTTGATAAAGCCTTGTTGATTGGCATTATAGTCGAATCCTGGGAGCGAAGATGGCGGATACGCTGTAACCGGATAGCGAGGAGGCCCATTTGAGGGCATGCCCTGGTACACAAACGCAGGTGGCATGTTGAGTACATTACGCGAACCAACATGCATAGGGGTTGACTCCTGTGGACTTTGAGGTGATACAGCAGTTACTTCAGATAATTTTCCCGCAAATGATGGTTTAGGAAGCGCCAAAGCTTCTGGCGATGAGTGGAAAGACGACCCTGCGTAACATTCCTTACCATCGGACTTGGCTGAGTCAGCCACCACACTAAGTGGTGGTGTAGTAACACCAGACTTCTTACCAGAAGATCTTCTTGTCTTCTTGCCACCATTTGCCTTGTTGCTGTGGTCTTTTTTGTGGTCGAAGCCACCGAAGTCAGGTTTTTCACCGTTTGGTAACTGCGGAGACCTCCCTTTGTTCGCTTTGTCCTTGTGGCTAGAACCGAAATCAGGTTTTTCACCATTAGGCAACAGAAACTTAGGTTGATGTACAGGTTTATGTTTTCTTGTTTTGGCTCCCGTAGGAGCACCATGGTGCACTTGTAGAGGTATTTCGTGGGCCATCATTTTGAAAATATGATCTTTTGTGGGGGTGATATCACGTATATTTACTTGAAAACCGAATTTTATTTGTTTCTTTCGATACCGGCTGCCAGAGTAAAAAAGTTGGAGATGATAATCCAGGAATATGATGTGGTGATGAAAGCGAAAATATGCCGACCCCCGAGCAAAAAAAGAAAAGCGAATAGTCGTGTGCGCACCAATATCAGTTCGGGCAGCTGATTAGCTGAGAGGTTTCGGCCAAAACGCCCCACGCAGGCTAAGATAGGCTACAGATGATACCAAGAGAAAGTGCATAAAAGATAGATTGACGATATTTATTCGGATTAAAGTCTCCGGTAAATTAGGGGTATTAAAGTATCCAGAGCTAATATTTATAAATATCAAAACCAAGTCCTCTTTTCAATGTCTAGAGTACATTTAATGACTTGTAAAAATGGTCAGGATGCCGATTGTGCCCATTCCAATAAGGCACCATACGAGCACAAAGTTTGGCCGTGCGCTAAACGACACAGATGAGCCATACATCGATAAGGCAATCACGACAAGAAATCCACTTGTGACTGCCATGGAAACACCAAAAACGTAGTTTAATTTACTGACGTCAAATTTGTCTTTGCCATAGTATCCCATGAATAAGTATCCAAGGAAAGCACCTAATGGTTGCGAGAGACCTCCGAGAGTAGCACTGATACTCACGGCTTTCAACTTTCTCCACTTCACCTCACCAAAGGAATAGTACAACGGCAAGCACATCAGGAAACCCTCGGTATAGTTATGGATCAACAAGCTTAGGAAAATGGAGAACCCTAACTGGGGATTAGTCTCCGAGGTAATGTATGTGATGAAACCTTCGGGCAATTTGTGAAGGGTAATAGCAAAGATTGTCTGGATACCAATGAGAAGAAGTCTTGAAAATGGCGAGTTCACATGGTGATGATGATGCTCATCTGAAACGTGGTGCAGATGCGAATCTACCTCTGCCACATGATGTTTTGCAGCAGAACCCGACTTTGCAATGTCTCTCTCCTCTGGTCTGATCTCACTATCATCGTCCTCAGCCTTTCTCAACTGTGGAATTTCACAGTAGTGCAATTCACCTGTTCTGTCGTAGACACATCTTTCAGCAGAAGTGTAGCCCTTACATTCTCCCAAGAGGGATTCATCAACAACCGAGCCATGTGTCAAAAATTGCACCAAGCCACTTGACTTCTTGTGCTTCAAAAGCGGCTGAGACTCTAAAGCGCTCACATCGATGTCCTGTGGATTGACCACGGTCTTACCCGTGGATTCATCGTTCTCTACAAAACTGTTGAGGTTGTCGTGATGTTGCTCATCAAAGTAATCATGTGAATGTGGAGCTTCGTCATGACCATGATTATGGTTTGAATGTGAGCTTGATGAAGAGCCACCGTGCGCGTGAGAAGGAGCATGTTTGTGATTGGAATGGTCATGTCCACCATGTCCGTGCAGAGCATGCAACTCACTCTGTGGAACCTCCTCAATCTTCCCCTCACCATCATGAGAGCAATGTACTACAGATTCGGTAGTAATCAAGTGCATTCCATAATTGAACATGACACAGGTGAGGATACCTCCTATGAATGAAACGATCAACACAGTGTTGGCATTCTCTTGATCATCAGATGCGGCCAAGTAAGTCATCGCCTCAGGCAAAAGTCTATAGAGAGCAGTGAGCAATAAACAACCACAACTGAAAGCAAGCGATCCATTCATGAAAGCATAATTCTCTTTGAGATGGAAAGGAAATTTATTGGTGAGTGCCTTCGGCAATACGAAGTAGTAAACATCGTCCAAGAAAATGATGAAGCATCCGAGAACACAAAGAAGCGACGAAAGTGTGGTAAGGTACCAGCCCTGAGAAGCGTTGTCGTACCAATTAAGCATTTTGATTCACTTGGTTGGATAAGTTTGCGACAAAAAGAGGACACGAAATAAAGATGAATTGGTGCTTATCTGCCACAAGTCAACGTCAAGGAGCGGAGCCGACAATTTTTTTTTTCGGAGTATTGGATTTTGCGTGCAGCTATGCAATGCGGTTTGGAGATAACAAATTCTGCTTTGCTGCGTAATGATGGCGACTTCGAATCAGATCACAAATCAGAACAGAAAAACTCGATGGTTCCGTAAATTTCGACTTTTGGAAAAAAAAAATCAATCGACAGGTATGTCTTTGACAAAAAGTACAAAAGTCTAAGTCCGGGGGTATTTAACTACTTTCATAACTACCAGTTTATATTACACTAGGGAATTTGGTGTACAGGACGTTCCTGTTGAATCAATGTTGGCCCCCATTGTATGCAATATAACCTCACCGGTATTTGAGTTCCGACAGGCCATTCTCACCATGCATGGACTCGTGCAGATGAGGGGCCTTGAGATCCGTGCGCGTTCACTAGTTGACTAAATAAAAACAAACACGCGGAACCACACCACTTCCTAATTAAGCCTTCCTGTTTATTTACATGTAGAGGTTTTATAAATACTCCCAGAATAGTCGGCAGGTACAAAGAGCCAGATTAATCAGATTTGGGGCCATCCCACTGAGGAAGTTCGGTGTACCTGCTTTCCTTCTTGCGACGGAAAGGCAATTTTGAGCTCTTCTTTGAGAACTTGACCTTCTTTAAAAATGACAAGTCGTGGTTTCGCTTATTATACCAGACGAAAAGGTACATGAAAAGTGCCGCAAGCATAACGCATGTTGGCATGGTCATGATAATCATGTACTTCTCGTAATCAAGCCCCTCCTCAACGTCATAACTATCCCCGTATAATGCCTTCATTCTTTGTTTCTCTTCTTGGGCTGCAATGTCTTCCGCATGCCCCTTAGCTACTTTTGCCCTTTGAGCAATTTCAATAACAATGAAGTTGGACATGTGATCAAATTCATCATCAGAGACATTGTCAGGTTGAAGAGAGACCAATATCTTCTTGTAGTAATCATCTTGAAGCCATTCTTGATCGATGGTCAATGGAAGAATTCCTTCCTCCTTGGGAATCCAGTCTGACACAAAAAACGAGGTTTCGCTCAAAGAGCCTCCTTGCTCGATTATAGTCGATCTTTTTTGTGAACCATTCGCCGTTGACTCATCTTCAATAAGGTTTCTTTTCGTTCCTTTTTGCCTTGCACTTTCTTTCACATAAGAAAGATGTAACTTGACATTTTCCACAGAGTCGTCAAAAAATCTATAATACCACGTGAAAAAGTACGTATGATCTTTGTACAAACGGGTATTATCGCGAGGAAAGCAGAAAGGCTCGGGGCTCTTGTCCTTACCCAACCCCTTCATTTTGTATGAGTCAGGCGTGCACCGCAAGATTGGGTTCAACAGACGATAGGTGAGGTCTTCCTCCACAAAGGTCTCCTCATGGAACACTTCATCATCTTTCATGTTATGCGCCTTTAACTCTTCTTTAGTGTACCTCACAGTAGTGGCCGTTTGAAAATACGTGCCATAATCAGGTGATTTATCCTTGATGATACCATTCTTCATCTTTGGAACAATAGTCTTAGGGGAGCCATCGTTGTTTAATGATATCCAGGGCTCCAAGCCATTAGTAGTCTGAGGTGGTTTTGCACTGATAGTCACACCTGCAATTACCACGGGGGTGACGATCTCCACTTTAGTACTATAGATTGTTCTAACCCAAGGTTTCAAGGTTGTTTCAGCAGCAGCACTGCCATGAAGTCTTAACAGTTGCAAACGCTTGTAGTCCTCGTTGACAATAACATCCTTGAATCTCTTTTCGAGAACTGGCCCGTCAGTGATTTGCGCGTCCACACTTTCCACGGTCATTGGAAAGTCCGAGGCAGCGTTAGCCGTCACCACAGAAAACGCTAGAGTGGCCAAAATACTCGACACTTTCATTTTGTATGAGATGGAATTTCTGGTTCGCTGGAAATCAACTTGTGTGCGATGGCGCAGGTGGCATAAGTATCCGGAAGATGATTCGCGGTCCGTCCGAGCCGAGAGACAAATAACGGAAAGAAAAAAAACCCCCGGGCCGCGTGAAATGAGACCGGCCGGGACAAACTTAATTTTTGGGGCAAAGGATCTTTGAAGGGAGGCTCCTTGCTGAAAAAGTTCCCGGCAAAATTTTAGAATCTTGCCAAGTAGATCGAGAGAGTAAAAATAGATAAGTAGAGAATACAATAGATAAGCCACCAAAATTCTACTACTCTGAGTGTTATCATTTAGAGGTCGTGCTCACGATCGTTTACATCACCCTAAATTTCACACACAGCAGTCTGGTAAGGTTTGCGTTGTTGATGACTCCGAAATAGATAGTAAAGTCCAGATTCTACTGCAAGAATCCAGTATCTATTTGGCATGCATCATTTAATCTTTGGCAAAGAAAATTCCATCATCACAAGCATAGTATTATTTGTGATGAAACTATGCTGAAGTTGCCATGTGGTAGGAAGAGAAAGATGTATTTTTCGTGACTTCTTATATTCCGGCGACGCGTTGCGGGTAACGGGTCACTGTTTACGCTTCCGGTTGAGGATGGGCGGTCACCTCATAGACCGCTTCAAAAGCCACGGAATAATTGCAAAAAGAAAAAGGAATGAAAGATACTTGAAAGATAATTTTGAACATGGCAATAATACTGAAATGTGAAGAATAATTCGACACTTGTTCATCTATAGAAGTACTGGGTGATACTCAGAATCCTTTATTTCCACATTGCCATGGTAGCTTTTTTCGCGTCTTATGGAACTTAGGTTTATACATAGACTCGTTGTGAGACAGACTTAGGTCCCACTATTTATGTACACCTAGTTTGTAGTTAATTTCATTCCACAAACTGGGAACTTCGGCCCCTTCAGCAGCGCGAAACTTATCATTGTTCAAAGACAGGTTCAATGCCTCGGTGATTGTACTAGCAAAACTCCAAAATGCCGGGAACTTGTTCTCCAAGTATTGCGCTATAAACCTGTCGGGGAGAGCCACACTAGTTAAAGAGTAAAAATAAGAGTAAAGTAGAAGTTCCGAGGAACTGATTTTTTTGGCACGAAACAAGTGAGCAAACTCGACAGGCGCCTCAGGATTTAATTCTTTGAAAATACCGTTCACATGGGAAATGTAGTCATTTACAAGACCCAAACACCGAAGAGAGTTTTTTGTTTCTCTTAACAGGGCTTTAGACTTCTCTTTAGAAATGATTGCTTTTTCGTGCAATGAACTTATCGCCACATTATCCTCGTCTTCGCTATCTTCATCGTTTATCAACTCTGTTTCGGCAACTTGATTTTCCGAGCTGAAGCTAAAAAGCAGAGACTTATTAATGCCCAACCCAACAACTTTGACCTGCTCACAAGCATTTTCATAGAACTTGAGTGGTTGATTGTACATCATTGGAAACGGTAAGTATTTCAGGAAAAGTTTTCTTGTATAAAGCTCGTAATTCTGGGAGTTCACGTAAAGATTATATTGGTTCACATAATGAAGCGTTCTTGTGAGATATGTGGTCAATGTGAGGTTCACTAACAGCTCAAGTGACGAGAGCTTCCCATCTGGAATGAATTTTGTATCCGATGGATAAGTTTCGCAAATGTATCCGGAAATTTGGGTGTATCCTTCGTATTTGAATACCGCGTCATCCTTCCTTACTATCAACAAAGGTAATCTGTTTGAATCAGCAAGATTCGTATTGGAAGAGGTCACTATGTGAAAGTCAATATTCTGAGGGATTAAATGAAGACAAAGAAGCCACGACAATGCCCTTGATTCCGGGTCAATGATAGATATGCTAGATTTCCCCCATACGTGTAATTCCATCATTGGGAGTGGGTAAGGCAATTTGGCTAAAAGCAAGTGGACTTTATGAAACTCGCGGATTATTGCGGGAATAGAGAGAGAAAGTCAATGAGCTAGAAAAAAAAAATAGAATTGTTTCTGTTGTTTTCCTCAAGTAGAGCTCTAATGTGTTTCTTTTAATTTTTATCTCCGAAAGCTCACTGTTGAGATCGAGCTCTTGTTGAAGACAGCTGCTGAGGTCTATGCAGCGCAGAAGCTGGTCGAGGATGGGAGAGCTTACTAGGCCAGTCCACAGAACAACATAAAATTATTAATTAACATTCTTTTTCTTCAATTTTACATTTCTTGGGTTACTTATTTTTATGCACTAAAGCGGATGAGCTTTATTCATTTTTTTATTTTTTTATTTTTTTACACTAATTTAATACAATCATAATCTTTTCATTCGTAGAGAGTGTTCACGATCTCACTAGGGCCCGCGCCCACACATCGCCACCAACAGTGCTCGATGCTCGGTCCATTTCGTTAGCGGCACTACCGCACTTTGCCAGCCAGCATCAAGTCTCAGCTTGCACAAATCTCCAAATCGCCTCACATTTTCCCTACACATTTACCCAACTCAGAAGTATATTCTTGGCTTCATTTTTCCCGTATAGAAATCTCCGAGTGTTCTTAAAGCGACTGTTATGGTCGTAGCTGATAATCAGAAAAGAATGCCGTTGGACGTCATCGGCCAGCTCGAAGAGGTGGTTGGGGCTCAGCCTTGGAATTACACTCTGTGGACAAAGTTGATCGATCAGGTGGTATTGAAAGATAAGGAAGAGCAGGTGCGCTCGATATTCGATAAATATCTTTCCATATTCAAATTTGATGTATGTATATTTGAAGAAACAACAAACACAACAAGAAAAATCTTGTAAAATGCGAATTTCACTAACACTAATAGGCTAAACAGTGGTCGAACTATATCAACTTCGAATTGAACAGGGGCGACTTCTCCAGGGTTGAAAAACTTTTTGCTCGATGTCTTCCGATCACTACAGACGTGGATATCTGTCGAACTTACGTGCTGTACGTGCGTCGAGTTAATGATGTGATTACAGGAGGTGAAAAAGCCAGAAGCACTGTCGTTCTGGCGTTTGACTTTGCGGCAAATAAGGTTGGTGTTGACCTTGAAAGTCATGATTTATGGAAAGACTATTTGGACTTTTTCAAGAGCTGGACTCCGAGCTCCAGCTGGGAACAACAGCAAAAAAACGACTTGATACGAAAATTATATAGAAGATGTCTCGTGATTCCGACATCTAAAATTGAGACTATCTGGTCTGAATACACCAAGTGGGAAAATGACGTATCGACACCTAATTCTGCCAGTAAGTTCATCGCGGACCTTTCAACTTCTTATATGGATGCCAGATCTTGGAATACCGAATGGCACAATGTTACAAAGAATTCACTTCGAAGAAAACTCTTTCCCAAATCTCCTCTAAATGATTCCGATAATACTATTGATGAACAAATTAGTTTGTGGTATCTGTGGATTGATTTGGAGAAAAAGAACAGCTTGAACTTGCCACCGCATAATCTACAGAACAGAATAGAATACGTATACAAGCGTGCTACTTCCTTGCTTCCTTTTGTTCCAGAATTATGGTTTCGTTACGCTCAATATCTTTTACATCAGAATGAGGATACTAATCGTGGTATTTGCATAGAGCTACTAAATGATTCTTTGGTCCTCAACCCAGAGAGTTACTTATTGGCTTTCCAATTGGCTGAGCTTCTCGAGCGAGAGCATGCATTTGCCAAGGCACAAACTCTGTTTGAAAACCTTATTAAAGTTCTTTCGGAGAAACACTCTCTGGTCCAAGCGGAGATTGAAACCATCAAGAAAAATATATCTGGATCACAGGGGGTTAATTCCAAAAGAAGTGAATCTTCCGAAACTAAGTCTGCAAGTGATGACGAGGAAGAGGAGATTCTGCCAATTATCCATTACAAAGAAGCTGACGCGCTAGCTATCTTAAAATTGGAAGACACTTTACAGGAATTGAGCAAGTCCGTGACTTTAGTTTATGTAAAATTAATGGGCTTGTGTAAAAGATCACAGGGTATCAAAGAGGTGAGGTCTGTCTTCAAACAGCGTAAAAACTTCAAGTCCATGGGATATGAGCTTTATGTGGAAAATGCATTAATCGAATTTTACTCGGACAATCGGAAGACGGCGGATAAAATTTTCGACTTGGCTATGAAGACTTTCGGAAAAAATGGTGCGTTTTTATATTCATACTTGGACTATTTGATCCTCACCAATGCGATCGAAAGTTTGAAGGTGTTTTTTGAGGTTGCCGTGACAAGTCTTCTCAAGGAGATTACTAGTGACCGAGAGGCCTTGCAAGTGTCAACGATAAACATTTTAGACCAAAGAAAAAAGCTGCAGACGCTTAAGCACAATGAGCACTACATGAAGAAGATCATAAGAAGATACATTGATTTTGCTGCACGGTTCTTGGAGTTGGACACCGTTTTGAGCCTCGAAAAGAGGTATATTCAATACTTTCCTGAGAGTGACCAGATGTCATTATTTGCCGACAGATACAAAATGGAAAAGTATGATGTCATTGCAAGATATGACTTGGGTGATAAAAATGCATTTGCGGCGAATATCGATGAAGATGAAGACGAGGAAGCCGAAGATATTCACCCGAAAAAACGAAGAAAAACAAATTCCAGAGACAACTATTCGCCGGAATCTGCTGGGTATGGGAAATCATCTACATCTTCAAATGGCCTGTCAGCAGTTCCACAAAAGCCCCAACAAGTTCAGCAACAACATGGGTTTGTTGGCAACAAAATATATGGCTTGCTTCAGGTTTTGCCCAATGCTGGATATTTTGGGCCCCCTCCGGAGCATGTATTTGATAGTGGAAAGCTAGTCGAATTGTTTGCTAATGTGGAACTACCGGGCGAGACGTGAATAGCCGCGGCTGATACTCTCTCACTTATTGACGTAACTGAAAGTATATAGTTTAAAGAAGTTGTGATTATTCGTAAATTTGCAATAAGGAAACATACGTAATTATGAAGCACCTCTCTTTGAATATATGACATGCATCTTTCATCAAAAAGTAATCCCGATTGACTCAAGACTAGACTAGAAGCGAGTATCTTCAGCAAAAAAACTGATGGTTTCTTCGTATGACGGCTTGAATGCCCAACTATTGTACGCATCATGAATTTGAATCAAATCTTCTCGTGAAAGTTGACGAGCTAACTTCAGAAGAACCTCGCGGGGTAGTTTGGGGCCTAAATCCTCAGCAGCACCAGGTGCAATTGCAGCCAACCCCTCTTCAACAGTATTGAGAGATCTGTACATTAGAATCTGGGAGAGGTAGTCCACCGCGTTCACATCCAAGCCGCCCAAGTCACTACGTGGGAGAACTTCGACAATGGAGAGGTCACCTCCATGAGGTGCAATAGAAGTGGTGGGTAAGATTATCGGCTGGTCCTTCACTAAGACGTTGGGGTCGAACATCTCCCCCGGAATAGCCACACTATCGACTTGGGCATCGGAAATGCCGATCAATTTTGTATCAGTATAAACATCTCTTTTTAGAGCAGAACGATTTCTCTTAACAAAGCCGGGACCTGCCAAAAACTTCATGGTTGTTGCCTCACGCACTAATAGCAACATTCTGACACGGCCATACTTCTGAAGCCAGTTACCACATGCGCAGCACTGGATCCATTGTGAAAACAAGCTCTCTCCCAGCTTGTTCGATGTCAAATTTCCCACAATAAGTAGCTCATCGTGGATTTGGGATCTTGGTTGCACCGAGGGCGTGAGTGCCTTTACTTCATTGATTATCTTATCGTATGTCTCCCACGCAAAGCCATCCAAATTGAAGTATTTGAAGTTTTCGCGATTACCAGTCTCGGCTTCAAGGAAAGAAATCCGCCGTTCCCAAACATTCTGGTTGTCCTTGGTATTGTCGATAATGATATGATTTCTGGGCTTAAGTTCGTAGTTGATCATAGTCGAAAGCATACCGTATCCAGAAAAGACATCAATGATATCTAGTTTTCCCTTAGAGTTGGGGTACTTTTGCGGTAGTTGGACATGGTCCAAGATCTGCTGACATGCATCCTCTTTATTGATATTCTTGAGCCCGTATTGATATGCTGATTTGGGAACAGCCTTAAAGTTTGCTTTTAGGACTGGGTTGAAAGATCGGAGCTGCATCTTTCACACGTAAGCAACAGCGTTTGGAGTTGATGTGAACTTGTTAATAATTTTGCATGATGCGCAGAGGAATCTACGCTGCTGAGCATGTAGGTATACTGCTGTGACGTGCACACACTCTTATTTGTTGCAAGCATGGCAACGCCCTCGCAGTGAGAACTGACCTGTGGTAGAAAGGCGAAAGTAGATAAGAGATATTGAACTGTGTCCATAAGCAGGTCGGTGAGATTGAAGAACTCCCCAGAATTTTCAAACCAATAATCTAATTGAAATTAGCAGCAACAGACAAGAAACTCCGCCATTATACCGGAAGTTTCGATTACATCTACTTCGCAGTCTTTTCGAAAGAAACTAATGTCCATAAATAGAATCGCGGCTATACACCCCATACAACCGGACCGGTTACCCATCGAATTGCGAGACGGCGAAAGTCTATATTACAGATCGTCGACTGCAAGACAATCGTTTTCCGTGAGTCTGAGAGAACCTAAAGGTCCCGTCAGTGTACACATATCTGTTTCGAGTGGTCATGTTTTTGTCACTTCTCAACGGTTCATATACATTACAGACTCACAAGGTGACGTTGATTCATTTAGTTTCGAATTCCTGTCAGTTCCTGCTTCTCACTTTTCACATTCCTTGAAAACGCCGTGGTTTGGTCCGAATTTTTGGCTGTTTTTGTTCTTTAGTCCTTCGGATTCAACATGTGATGGATTCCCAAAGAATGAGTGGTTTGAAGGAAAGATTTCTTTTAAAGATGGCGGCTTGTTTGAGTTTATCTCCGTTGTCGATCGTGCCATTAATGATGTTGTCAATAACCCCCATATTGATGAAGAACTTCCAAGGTATTCCCCGACGTAGAGACTAGGGGATTGAGCTTTTACATCTTATCATCAGAGAACAGGTTTCTTTTATTACTGATTCAAGTTTACTTGTAGAACTTCAAAATTATTTCTCAAAGTTTCGATTTTAAGCACTTGCCGTATTAAATATGGATCATAGATTGATCATTAGTCTATTATCTTTTGACTCCCTTTTCAAAGAGGTAAAAAATTCTCGTTAAATTCTGCGACCGGTTGCTTGGTTGCAGTTCCGCCTGCGGCCAACGGCTTGAATTGATGTACCTCATCAAAGTTTTTGAAGTCGAGAATGAAGTCCCACTGTTCCATTTCATCGGGACATTCTTGTTTGTACATTTCAATTGCCAAATTCTCCAATGTTAGAGCATCCCGATAAACAATAGACCCTTCTTCATTGTAGGTTCTCGCGTTGCTAAAGATTAGATGGATATCCTCTAAAAAGTCTCGCATTTGAGTGTAAGTCTTGTTGCCAATTCTTTTTCGAATCGCATCGAAAGCAAGTGGATGTTTGATGGCAATGTAGTAATCAGGATACAACTTCTTCGAAGGCTTAACCATGAATAGATCACTCAACCGGCGTTCTCCTTCGGAAAATTCAAGCATAGCGTTAAATATTTTCTCCGTTCTTTCTTGCAACTTGGCCCTTACTTCAGGAGCAAGCACATCAACTAAGGGCGTGCTTCTGGTTGACGCCGTCTTCAACCTTGGTCTGCCAACCTTGCCTCTCTTTCCTCTTGCGGAGGGGGTACTAGGCTTCGGTTTCTTGACGGGATTCTCATCCTCCAAACCAAGAGCCTTTCGTTTTTCAACATCAGCTTTCCTGGGTCTACCCTTCTTTTTGACCACTACCTCTTCTCCCGATTCGTCTGATAGAGTTCCTTCGATCCGTTTGAGCCATTCTTCTTCGGTTAAGTTGTCATCGTAGATTGCCGTTTTCCGCTCGCGGTTTCCTCTTCCATATTCTTCTATCAACTGCTCCTCTGATTTGTACATGGTTCGAGGATCCTTCTGATAAACTTCGGGGAGTTCTAGATCTGTAAAAAGACGAGAGGGGTAGGATGCCTCTTTCAAACTTGTTGCTCGTTGAGTATCCAAATCGCGGAAAACGTCTAGTTCATCCGCATTCCGAGCAATGATTTGATTCAACTCATCATCGTCTAAATCTTGGTCCTCGTCTTGACTCTTATGTCGCCTTTCTTCCTCCTTTTCTAGCAAGGCTCTTAACAACGCTTCTTGCTCTTCAGAAGTCGACTTATTGTCAAACTTACCGGCCTGAATCACTTTTCCATCAATTTCCAATTTAGCAACTGCTCTCTCCAAGATCATTTCCTCTATCGAATCTTCTGTGATAAGTCTTAAAATTCTGACCTCATTTTTTTGACCAATTCTATGAGCACGATCTTGTGCTTGTAAGTCTTGATGAGGATTCCAATCAGAATCAAAAATAATCACCGTGTCCGCAGATTGCAAGTTCAAACCTAAACCACCAGCTCTAGTCGATAACAAAAAGCAAAAGTAGTCCGATCCGGGCGCATTGAATAACTTTAACAAAGTAGTCCTATCATCAGACTTTGTTCCACCATCTAGTCTCATGTACTTCATATCACGCAAACGCAAGAAGTCTTCCATGATATCCATGATTTGTGTCATTTGGAAGAAAATCAAAACCCTATGGCCGGTCTGCTTGAACTTGGGTAAGATACGATCCAACAATTCAAATTTTCCGGAAGTTCTCCAGATAGCATCATTTGTCTCCAGGTTTGGATTGATGAGATTTTCGACTTCTTCGTAGACAAACGGATGGTTGCAAATTTTTCTTAATTGCATAAGTTGATTGTTTGCATTCTTGATAGTTGAGGGTTTCTTTCCATTTGTAGATTCTCCGGCAATTAATGAATTGTATTTCAACATCATCTGATACAACTTGGATTGCAATGATGACATTTTGCATTTGACCACTTTCTCTACCTTATTTGGCAAGTCTTTTTCCACATCCTTCTTCAAACGTCTCAATAAGAATGGACGCAAAACTTTGTGCAATCTTCTGATCACCAATAATGTCTCTTCTTCGCTCAATTCGATCTTGTCTTGGCCTCCGGTATTTGCGAAAGGTGTGTTGAACCACTCATCAAAAGATTTTACTGAGTTAAAAATCTTAGGTAAGACAAAGTTAAGCAAGGCCCAAAGTTCCGGTAGATTATTTTGCAATGGGGTTCCCGTCAAAATCAATCTGTAATCGCTATGATAAAAGTGTGTCAAAGTCTCAGATAACTTCGATTGCGAGTTTTTCATTCTGTGGCCCTCATCAATGATCATATGAACCCATTTCACCTTTGACAAAAGGCCTCTATCCTTGATAATGTACTCAAATGTTGTTAACAAGACTTGAAAATTGTTTTGTTTGATGTCATTTTGCATAACTTTTCTCTGAACCGGAGATCCCTTGTATGTGATTTTCTTAATGGAAGGAGCCCACTTTTCAAATTCCAAATTCCAATTCGTTAACGTGGAGAGAGGCACAATGACCAAGAAGGGTCCCGAGACTTTCTTCACCTCAATCAAATAGGCGAGTAAGGATATGGTTTGGATTGTTTTACCCAAGCCCATTTCATCGGCGAGAATTCCATTCAACTGGTTATTGAAAAGTGAGACCATCCATTGCAATCCTTTGAGTTGGTACTCTTTCAATTGACCCCCAACAAGAAGAGTGGGCTGTTTTGTGACTTCTTCTTTGACACGATGAGCCACCTGGTAATAATCCACCTTTTCTCTCTTCTCGCTATCTGGCATTGTCTCCATTTCGGGTTCGGGTTCTGCAGCTTTATTTGAAGATTTGAGAGCAGATTCGCGCTGCTGGGTCTGGACTGCCTGTGCTAAAGTATCCAAGAATTGATTTGTTTGACTTAACAAATGTGTAATCCTCGTATCTTTTGTATGATCAAGCAATTTCAAATAGGCTTCTTCATCATTCAGTTTTAAAGCTTGCAAACGTTGTTTGGCCATACGTTCCAATTTTTTTTGCTCTTCCTTAGCAGTCTGAGCATGAAAACTGTTGACCTTAATTGCTATGCGCTCAAGCTTTTCCCTCAGACTCACGAGTTTTTCTTTCTTGTTAGCCGTGTACGAGAGTATTTTAGCTACTGTTTCATGATGCCGTTTGTTTTGGGCTTGTACAAGAGAATAAAGCTGTTGCTTATAAAGCAGTTCAGTCGCAAGTACATTTTCCACCAGAAGCTCAGGAAACTTTGCCAAGAAGTTTGGATGGGAGTTCGGAAGTAATGACTTGCTGAACCAAAATTGAGAAAGTATACGGCCCCTGATATCCTTTTGATGAGGGAGAAGTTTGAGCTGATTCAATTCGATGTTGAGTGTTTCCCTTTCATAATCATCAGTCAATTCTTCTAACGTCTTCTCCAAAGTAGCAATTTTGGAATCAATCTGTAAGCTTATGTAATGCTCTCTGGAACTTGCAATCTGATTGAAGTCAAGTCCGAAAGGTAGTAAAGAAGGAAGGCGAATCTTACTCTGGGCAGAATTAATAGATGCAAATGGAATATTGGGTTCTTGGGTTGAGTCCATGATTTTAGGAAAAACAAAAGTGTCGACTTGAGCGTCTGGTTTCGAAACTGGAATAATAAGCTGATTGGATAAGTCCTCTTCCTTTGAAAGCTCATCAAACCGGACAGGGATTTCCACAGGCCTGGTGATAGGTTGTATGAGATTAGGATCTGAGGCGGAAACAAGTTTCGGGGTTGCAGTGGCCGACTTCTGCTGTGAAGTCCTGCGCTTCCCAGTACTCTTTTTCGGTACGACTTTATCTTGGGCGATTGCAAGCTGCTGTTGCAGTATTTCCGCTTGGTGCGTATGCGCATTATGCATAGAGGATTCTTTTTGCCTGGGGATCGCTGATAAATTGGGTGCCTGCTGGAACAGTACCTGGGGCGATTGCCGACGGGAGACAGATGAGGGTACTGTTTGCTGGGTAGCTGGAGGCGCAGGTCGCATTGAATTGTTTGAAACTTGTGCTTGCGCAGCAAAAGAGTTTTGGTCACCGGGGAATGCTAGTCTGTCATTAGTAGCAAGATCAATGATGTTTTGTGGAATAGGAGCGAATCCTCCCAGGTTCCGGAATAAAAACTTGGCAGCGTGGTGCTGCAGCTTATAAACTTGCATCTGCTGAGGTGTAAACGGGGTGGAATTAGCAAAACGTGGAGAGTTGCTTTGAGGAACCACACCACCCGGAGTTTCCAGGTTCATTACCGTGCGCGAGAAGTCTGGATTTAGCAGCTGTGTCATGAGGTTCATTTGCGCCATTGCTTGGGGAGATTGTGTGTTCATACCCATAGACCCTGCTCCCATGTTAGAAGTAGGAGCAGGTATTCCCATCGTGGCATTAGCAACAACTGGGGTACCCAAATTGCTTCCTGGATTGTTCACAGGACCCATGGCACTATTCATGGCATTAGGCACCACGCCTCCGACGGGAGAGCCCATTGTGTTTGCCATTTGCATAAACAGCTGCTTTTGTTGGAAGGGAGGTTGAAAGTTCTGCCCTGCTTGTTTCTGTTGCATTTGCTGCTGGTAGGTTTGGGGTGCTTGTGGTGGTTGCTGAAATGACATGCCATTGGCCCCTGGAGCCAATCCCAGATTTTGTCCATGAGGAATTTGGGGCAGCACAAAAGGAGGCACTGAGTGATTTTGCACCATCAGCGGGTCTTGCTGAGGCTGTTGTTGAGGTATTGGCGGTTGCTGTTGTTGCATTTGTTGTTGTCTTTGAAGGGCCTGGGCCTGAATGTAGCGTATGAGTTTAGTCAACTGATTAAACTCGGGCACATTTACTGCATCATTACCATATTGCGCCTTGAGCTGCTGCCATCTTTGGAGGTATCGCTGTACGTCTTCTCTGGTTGGTTGTCTATTCATTTTTGATGGAACACCAGCGTGTGACAGGCTGTGGAGATACAAACCTCGGACATATTCCTCGTTTTTCTGTGCTTTGGTTTGGCGGGTCGTGCGCGACTCACAACTTCTCGGACCGGCAGGCACACTAGGCTTCAATCTTGAGGCACCATAATTCTACTGGTTTAATTTTACAAGGATTAATCAATGGTTGTCAGAAGTGGGTCGTTTAATGAGAAAAAACCTTGAAGATGCCGAAATTCATTCAATATTATAGACAGACTATGGGGTGATTCCTCTATTTTGCATGGCTTGAATAGTGGGCGAGTTGCGTTTCCAGTCTCAGTTTCCGAGGTGAGCACCGCGTGCATGTTTTTTTTTTTTTTAGGACGGACGCGCTTTTGACAGCGGACTTCCAAAAAAATATAGAAGACTCCACGGCTCCGGTCGAAGAAAATGATAATTTCACGGGGATTCTTTTTCTCTTTCCTGCAATACCCGAAGACTTTATGCAGAATATCAATCAGATTGTAGAACAGAAATTTCTAATCATGTTTCTACATCCTCGTTGATGCTTCTCGGTGACCGTGCTAATCTATGATTACTTAGCAACGGTCACAGTCATTTCAATTTTTCATTTCATTTCTTTTCTTGAGACTTGCATTCAAACTTTTGACTCAGTTTGTTGCTTGGTAACGGGCGTAGGAGTTTTGGATTCACTTGCCTTATCCGAGGATTTCTTTGCAGACTCTTTTTTCTCGGAAGGTGACGTCTTTTTGCTTTGCTTTTTTCTAGGTTTCAGCTTACGCACTGACGTCAGTTTTGCAGTTATAGTTTTAGGTTCATCAGGGTGTTTGGAGTCAGAAGCGTTTTCAGGGTTTGAATCAATTTTCACTTCCCCGTCAGATTTAGCCCGCGAGTCAGTGTTGGCTTGTGAATCAGATTTTGGTTCAGCCCTCTTCTGTTTTCTGGTCGACTTTTTCTTCCCGGCAGACGTTTTCTTGCCGCCACTCTTATTTTGGGAAGTAGAATCCTGTTCTCCAGTAGCCTTGACAGTGTGCAAATTCTTCAGTTCCAGACCACCCTCTTTTGACTTGCCGTTTGATTTGCTGACCTTTTTGGTTTTATCATGTGACTTTGTTTCCTTAGCAAACAACTTTGATACAATAAGTTTTGTAGTTTCTTCTCTTGGAGCAAAATTGATCTTGTTGAAGTCTTCAGTGATGACACCACTTTCAACACGAGCGCCAGTATCCACATGGTCATTTTGAGATTTAGCCTGCGATTTTCCCTTCAGATTCTTGAGTATGTTTCTTTTACCCCCAACACGTTTAGAGTTCTTCGCATCATGTAAAGCCTTCAAGTCCGTATACTTATACGAGGTCGTATCAACCTTCTTGTGCAAAGCATCTGGTGTTTCTGTTTGGTAGATATCTTCACCAGAGAAAAAGTCCGCTCCCTGCGTCTTAATCTCGAATTTCGTCAAGTCCTTACCATGAAAAAGCAAAAGTTCTGCTTGATTGATGTTTAGGCAATCGATACCGAAGCATGTGGCCCAAATCTTAGTCACAGTGTCCTCTGTAACTAACTTCCACATGTCGCCAGTGATCTCAGCAGGCCCATTGTGATGCATTCGCGTGAGATACACCCCCGAACGGATCAAATGCTTCAACCGCGAAGGAACATCATGCGATTCGCCAAATTTGGTCGCCAAATCATCTCCGATGTGATTGATTTCATCATAGAGCGAATACTTTCCATGAAGTGACAATTCCTCAGAACTAGGGCTCCTGATCTGGAATTTTGTGCACGCAGACCATTGAGGGAACTGCTGAGTACGGTATTCGAGGGTCACGTTGTGCAGAAAGTGGCCGTTTTGGGAACCCTGCAATATTGTGAGGCTGTCTCCGTTTTCCTCGTCAAAAGATTCCGGGAGACCGTCGTCACTTTCAAGAATGCGGTCAATGAACTTGAGAGCCTCCAGAGCTTTTGTGGAACCAACGATTGGTCCTCGCTTTTGGTAGTCGAGCTCATGCAAAGTATATGTGGGCAAGTATAAATTCAAATGGATATTTTCTTGCTTATCCTTGACTTGGGACCGGAAGTATTCTTGGTCGAACCATCGCTCAATGTTGCCCAACCCTAAGGTGAATGCGGAGGGGTCTAAGATGAAGTTGACGGATCTCACTGGATTTTCTGGTCCCGACAGAACAGGGGCCTCCATCAGAAGCGGCTCTGAAACTCCAATTAAGACATCTTTCTCGATATCTTGTTCCGTTGGCGGAGTATTAC
This sequence comes from Metschnikowia lachancei, assembly GCA_030572615.1. Classification (NCBI taxonomy): domain Eukaryota; kingdom Fungi; phylum Ascomycota; class Pichiomycetes; order Serinales; family Metschnikowiaceae; genus Metschnikowia; species Metschnikowia lachancei. Next base: position 46,024 of record JAJMAK010000059.1, read on the forward strand.
ACTGTGTCTCCATAGATGGCTGATGAGTTCTTGAGTAGGTGTATGGAATTCGCGTAAATTTGTTGAAATGTATGACGAGCCGTGTCAGATGCGCTTGGCGCATACACAGGCTTTGCGGGACGACGGATGGTGACAGTGGTTTTGCTCTCCCTTAATGTAGTCTACTCACTGATATATATACATATCTCCTATACTTTAGTTCACTTATTTTGACTTACCCACATTCTAAATCTCTCTCGACCGGCCTTTTAGATCTACCCATTGGCCTGTTCCATTTTAGGCTTAGTCATGTGATCATGGGACACAACCTAGGATCCAACAAAATTTTCTTAAGCAAAGGGCTCTGGTACAGTATATAAAATATACGGTAGCACGAGCAACTATCCAGGCCAACAAAAAAGAAACCTTGGAGAAAAAGAACACGAGGAGAGGACAATTAAGAATTAGCCGGGCAAGCCAGTAAGGCAAGATATAGTTACTTGAATTGAAAAGTTTGAGCAGATCTTGTAGGTAACAGAAGTTGAAACCAAGAATGAGCTCTTAAGCAACAGATAGGTGTGTCCGCGTCAGAAGGAAGCACGTTTGGGAAATTCGAGATTGCCCAAGAAGCCAGACTATGCGAATATAGACCGGATCTAAATTAACATTTTAAAAAGAGTGAGAGGGAGAAATTATCGAGGGAAGCTAAGTGGATCTTACGTTAGACAATGCGGGAGGTTAGAGAAAGAGTAAGCGTGATGTAATAATACTCAGCGAATAAAGCTAGTTGGTTAGTATTAAAGGTTTCAGGATATTGATTAACGGCTCAATTCATATCAGATAATTAACAAGAGTTCTATTCATCGAGCGAAAAGCCCTAACATTAGAGATGCCAGAAAAAACATACTAGTGAAAAATTCATCCTGTTGATATTGAGCACTGGAGACATAGAAGATTAGAAAAAACATACCATTTATCCTTAAAAAAAGAAATAATTCATGTCTGCAAACCAGAAATAAGAGTGTAAATACTCTTGAGCTATGACGGACAAGAAGAAAAAGAAAAATATAACGACAAACTTTTTCGTCCTCTGACTTTTTGTACTTCTACACAGGGGGTACGGGTGTGCGAATTTGTGTATTAGCTAGGGCTCAAGTTGTCACCTCAAAACATAATGGTGAAGCCAGTTGCGAGAGTGCTGTCATCAGACTGCGCGGCAGGATTTGGCACACCCGCAGGTAAGCCAACTTTCTGGGCGATATCCTTGATCACATCTTTGTCGTCGGGACTCAACTTCTCGATCTCTCTCTCCAACTTATTCACGATTTGATAAAAATCATCCAAATCGTTATTGTAGATTTTTTGCTTCGTGTAAAGAGCCGCCTTGTATTCTCTAAACCTTGCCTCCTGTTTCCTGATGATGTCATCCAAGTGGAGCCTGGCTTCTTGTTGAAGCTGCTCTTCTTCTCCATTATATTTCTCGAGCATCACCATATCATCAAGTCCCAAAGTTTTCTTGTACATGACATATGACGCAAGCCCATCCTCCTCGCCGTTGAGGGAGTTCTGCAGGAACTGCTCGTTTTGATTGAACGCAGCCTTTGTGCTATTCAATCTCTGCTTCAAGAAACGTTGTCTGAACAGGGTGTAGTGGGTTTCCATTGCCGAAATCAAATCAAGAAGGTGTTCAGACATAAGCAAATCCCTAATGTGTACAAAGTCACAATGCTCGGGATTTTCCACCTCCACCATACCCCAACCGTACTTTCTAGCTCTAACAAGTTTTCCTTCTGGGTTGTTGTAAAGAACATTGGATCCAATGATAGCATACGGGGAGTGCGCATTAATCTTCTCATTTGCAAAGCTATCGGTCACATACTTGCACACTTCAATTTCATTCTGTCTCAAAGTTCTCGAGATGATGTTTTTGAAGCTGTATAATTCATCCTTATTGAGTGTGTCGCTTCTTGCAATCACTGGAATGAGACTAACCCTCTTAGAAATCTCCTTCATTGACTCGATATCCAAAGAACTTAACTCTGTGTTGGTAGGATTGATAAAGTAAACACAAACGTGAACGCGGTTGTCTTTCAACTGAATACGGAGTGGTTGCTCCTCTTGGACCAAATATGAACGGTATTGATACTCGATGTATTTGACGAGGGGAAGCCAGGTGTTTTGGTTGTCGATGTTTGCTCCGAAGTCAGGCATGTCCACCACAGTTAAGTCCAAGTCAAACTTGTCTTCTTGAAGGTGATACTTTCTGTCACGGACCTGCATTGGCTCGCAAGTTGGTAAGTCGGCTTCCATATCTTCACCAATAAGCGTATTGAGGAAGGTGGTCTTACCTGTTCCTCTACATCCAGCAAGGATCATGGTGAAGTGTGCGCCCTTTCTCTTGCACCAAATTTCCTTTTGTATTGGAAGATTGGAAAGACCCACTTTGTTTGAAGAAAATCTCAGCTGCGGCACTCTATCAATAATGACCTTCTTCAGCTTGCGTGGAGTAGTCTTGGTTGGAGCTGGTGGGACTGTTGGGACTGGCGGGACTGCTGGTTCTGGGGTTTGCTTTTTCGCAACCATTGTAGGGTTGGTGGCGGGTGAAGAAGTTGGCAAGTTAGTCAAGCCCGGATTCTTGCCGTTGTTATCGGAAGGCATAATGGGGTTTGAACGAACTTAATTGATTGGCGACTATGATGATTTTTCTTGAATAAAAGAAGATAACTTATAAAGAGAAAGAAGGTGAGAAAACAAAAAAAAAAAAAATTAAGCCACAAACTTTCTTAATATATGGGTGCGAAAACGTTACAGACACAAAGCCAACACAGAAGGGCAAGGGGGTGGAAAAAAGAAACAACATAAATCAGACAGGCCTCCCCCGGATCAAGCTTTTGGTTAGACTAATATGTGTTTTTAAACGTATTTCAACATTGAATGGGCTATAAAATACCTTCTTCTTACTCTTTCATTTATTATTACAATGCACTACAACCAAGAGTATCGGACCATCTTTGTATGTTAGTTTCCTCTGCAAATAAAAAATTAAGACGAAATACGGAGCTCACTTGAAAATGAAACGATATTTATGGTGCGAAACCTGATAAATTCTCCTTCGTGCTTCCCATATTGAAGACCTGCCAGAGGGCACATCAATTGGGAGTAATTAAACCCAACAGACGTATTTTAAGGTCTAGTACATTTAGACCATGTAGAGAATAATTTGGCGAGTGTTACTTAGAGTGAATGAATACTCAGAGATAAATTTGTCAACACTAACTCCCATTAATTATCCATACTTGGTCAATTTAGATTTGGGAAAAACTCCCTGCATATCTCTATATTATTTACAATTAATATTTTAAAGGTTGATCGAAAATATTCGATTTCTCTCCTTAAAAAGGTAAACAACCATCTTAAGAGTAGTTTGTCAGGCACAGGTCTATTAAGTTGATACGGTTGAAAGCCGGTATTGTATTCCACTCCGTAATTGCGAAGTTGGCTTGGCATCAGCCACGGTAATCTAGTCAAGTAATTTGTCTATATATCTATGATGTGGCTTTTCAAAAACGACCACTCTCTTTTCCTTAAATTTGCCATATTTAATTTTATCGTTGAAAGATGCCAGACACCTTGGTCACCGGGGCCGCTACGTTAGTGCATTGAGACCAAGCACTTTCCTGTCCAGACGAGATACAAGGAAAAAGAACATCAAAAATAAGGCCTTCATCTAGATTATTCCGATACTATTATAAAAGTAAAAATAATAGAGGCTTTTACCTGAAAAATAATTCTAGTATTTTTCGGGTGCCTTTCTTTTTTTTTTGTTTGTTCGTGCCGCTTTTAAGAGGAAAGATTCCTCGATGTTACAGGGTCCACATGCGGAGTAGACGGCATGTGCCTAAATTGACGACTTCGTGTGAACAGCGAAGACAAATTCGAAACCAAAAAAATATCACAAGAAAAATGGCCATCTTTCTCTTATATCTGAGTAGTGAATTAATATCGTTGTGTAATCATGCATTCGTTCACTTGACCGAGTGTCAAACACCGAAAGAATCTTTCTGTGGAGAACGATGATATCTTTCACAAGGAATACCCAAGAAAAATTGGAAATTAGAATTTTTACAACTGAATCCGTATTAAGCTAAAGCTGCAAGATATAAACTTCTGATACATAAAGGTTATATACCAGAAAGAACCAACAGTTAAGGTTCCCTGCTGTTTCATGATGATGATCACATTTGAATTAATTAATTGACCGTTTCGTGAACATAAAGTAAAAGTTCATTTATCTGTCTGGCACACCATAAAGCTTCAAATATGCTTCTATCCTCCTATAATACGTAGATCACATGCTGTTACCCTCGCTTATAATGATCGGCTAGTAAGCAATCGCCGATCAACCTACCCGCTATTCTGCCATTGTGCAGTTTTATACCGAGCGCTTTCCATCTTGGCTGCCGGCATATCTTATGGGCGTGTATCTTACAGCAACACACCGCCAACTTCTTCTCTTTGGGAATTATATAACCCAGCAAAAGAACAATATTCTTCAATATCGCTCCGAAAATATTCACGCGATTTATCTTACTTTTGCACATTGAACAGGTATGTCGTCCTTTGTCTCTGTTCCGTTTGCCTTGCAATAACAGGCGCCTCTCCTGTGTTACCATTTTTGGTACCGTCTCGGTTATGCACCTTTAGCTTTTCGATGAAAAGTAAATCAAAATAATGAATCTAAAATTATCATGCTACCGATCAAGAAAAATCGCCTAATTCGTTCGTCAACAAAACATTCTATGCGCGTCGCTTTCCGCATTTGGTATGCAGCTCAACACTGTCCTCCCGTTAGTGTCGTTAGTCAAGGACTGTTTTAACTACGGATAATATTTTTGGGTGAAATTGATATTATATAATTATTATTTTAGCAATAATGTAATATATTTAAGACTATCATAATATGTTTAGCTGTGAATCACAATCTATTTGGGGAGTACAAGTGTTCCCAGAACTATTGAGTTGCACACACATATTGGACTGGCCAATGAGGACAGATGACTGCAGCACTGCTACAGCCTCCAGAGAGGCTATCATCAATTAAGGTTCTCTCAATTTTGACCGGCAAAACTTACTGTGACTTTTTATTGGCAGGGAGATTTACGAGCTTGTCACTATATTATGCAAAATATGCTGAGCTCAATATAGCCCCATCGTCTTACAACTCAGACACATCAATGCATTATTTATGGAACAATGGGAACTTATTTGGCCCTTTGATTTAACTACCTAAAATGAACGCGAGTCTGTGGTTGCTAATTCCATTCTGGCACCTTGTCACTAGTGACTACCACCGCGGCGCGTCCCCAAAGTTGCATCGGCAGCTGGGCCTTATTGATAGGGATGTCTGGGTTTAATTATATTCGTATAGCCTTTGCTATATTAAAAATATTTATAATATTTTTTGGCGATAATAATACTATCTTTTTATTGATGTATTGAAATAAATATTAATATATTAATATATTATGCGTATTTAACTATTAACGAACAGCACTGCATCCCGTGCAAGATTGGTTTTCTTCGCTCAAATCTCACAGCGGCATTCCCGTCATTGCCTATCTAGGACTCATTATAAACATTGTTTTCTACGTGGCATGCACCTTGACTTCAAGCATTGTCTTTTGTATATGTAAACTAGTACGTTTCTCCTTTTGTGTATTTCTTTGCTAATTGATACAACCTCGAGTCTGAATTCAACGCCTTTCCCAAGATTCCTTATCTTTTCCCTAATCCTATCCGCAGATTGCTAATAACCTCTGCGCAACCCCCTTTATTTTTTTGAACAGTCATTAGGGTTCATCAACAACCGCGCTTCGAAACTCCCATCGGCGTTTGACTTAGAAGAGATCTTCAAACAGACCCATTATTGGAATATCTATTTGTTTGCTTTTCTCCCTTTTTTGACTCAAAGCAGCTGGCATTTACTCAAAATGGTTGCAACTCGTGTGTCCGTGGACGACATCAACTTGGGCGTCCGTGCTTCCCAGCCTCCAGAAAAACGTGCTAGGTCTTCATCTCCTGTCAAGCAAAGACGGCCCACGCAAGATTGGTCAAGCTTGGCCCGGTCTGCTGATGGGTCTCTAGATCGGCTTTTCACCACAACCTCTTTAAGTCATGATCAATTAATGCTTTTCTCCAACTCAGATGTATCTGAGCGTCTACACATCAGCAAAGCAGACTATGCCATACCAATTCCTTTCCAAATCCAATTTCCTCCACGTTTGACCCGCCCCTCGTCTTCCTCGCTTCTTCTGCTGGATTCGCCCGTTTTAAGCCTGCCTCAAAAGTTAATTTTCACCGGCCGCTCCTACGAGCCGGTGTCTCCTAGTATCCCAACAAGCCCTACTTTTGGACAAATCTCTCCGATATCAAGGCCGGTGAGCCCGGTAAAGCCACCTCCCGTGACTGCAAGCCGCAAAAAAGTTTCTGACTTCGTCAAACAGACACTGTCAGAAACTCTGGACCAGCTTAGTATGATCGAAGAGAAATCCAACGCGGGAAACTCCCGTGCTTCCAGCTATAAGTCCAAAGATCTCCCGTCCATTCCTAATGATATACCTGAATTGAGCTTATCAGAACATAAAGAGAATCATATCATCCCCGACACCCCGAAGAAAGGAGCTTTTGAAAAAACCGAGACGAATATATCTCCCAATGCCAAACGGTCTCTGATGTCAAACACTTTCACTGTGAAGAATAAAAAGTCTCCCATTTTGAAAATCCACGCTCCTGGCGAGTTAGAGAGATTGCATACTGGTGCAGAACCTTCCACTGGGCTGAACGAACTGACACATGTGTCTAGTAAGGGCGTGTCTGAGCTACCATCTCCACAGACACCCAAAACAAAGCCCCACACCTCCAAATCAACTGGAAATACTTCCGATCCTCCATCAATGAAGCTCGCATCAAGAGGGCAACCATCTTCAACAGCAATGCGCCAAACTTATGCCAATCCCATGCCAAATCTTAAAGTTGATAAACGCGCATTTTCAGATGAGTCTCGGGTTTCTTCAGTCAGTTCGTTTAGCTCTTTTGGGGATGTTCTTAACTTTACACATGCCTACATGCTGAGCCCCAATGCCAAAGGGGATGTCAGAGTGTCAAAACATGTTGCAGATTATATGCTCGACAATGACTCTCCTAATAATAATCCTAGTACGCAGTCTGGTCTTGAAGTCACGAAACGCCCTTCCATAACTGCCCTGGAGAAAGGATTTATTCCGACGAATGTCTCCCCTGATGAAACTCTTGAGCCATGTCATGATTTGGATTTATGTCCCCAGTTGAACAAGAACAAATGCAACAATGGGGCTCCGGATCTCCTACCCGGAAGTCCAAAACAAAAAAACATGCAGAATAATGCAATGAAACCAACCAAACCGCTTATTGAGCCTCAAAACTTGTCCTATTCAGAAACAGAACCACTTGTTATACTGAGAAGAGGCTCTGAAAAAAGTACTGAGGAAGGCAAAGTAGATGATAATATTGGGGCTGGGATTGGTTTTCATTTCCCGAATGACAAATCAAATGCCACAAACAGTACCGATGCCAAAAGGAAGACACGGGCCCAAAGACCAAAAGCACGTGATTCTGCCAGGAGTAGTATGTTCTCTGAAGGAAAAATTGAAATTCCTGACTTAAATGACGAACTGTTCTGGCAAACTCCAATGGTGAGCCCCTCCGAGCCCGAAAGTACCCCAAATCCCAGCACAAACAGAAGCGTAGATCCCGCTACAGGCGAGCGTTCATTTGATTCTGACAGCGACTCTTCCTTCAACTCGCAGTTTACCAAATTACAATCTAAAACTGGAACCCAAAATATTCCCGCAAGCAAATCTCTGACGACAATCTCATCTACGTCATCGCCTATTCGTCATTCGCGGCACCGGTCGATGTACAATATCGATTTCGATTACAAGAGCTTAGCATCCCCCAGTCACAAACAACACAATCGCTCAAAGTCTAATGCGTGTGTTGGGACCTCTGGTAATTCTTTTTCTGGCCTTGACTTCCTAAAGAAACCACAGCATGTCAGAAATTCTAGCTTTCAAGGACAACCAAGCCCAAGGAAACCGATCTCGAGAAAACCGCCCGCCAAAGAGGACTTTGAAAATTTGGACATTCGTGTGAACGAACCACCAAAGAAGGTATCATATGCAGTTGACTTCAAATTCGGCGACTCGCCTTCTGGTTCCACTCCGGAATTCCATATCCAAGGACCTTCCCCCGACTATTATCATAGCTACAAACTGTCATCAAAGCCAAGCTCTAATGTTTCCTATACTCATTATAGGCCAGATGGATCGGATACATCGAGCACACCATCTAGCCAGACTGGAAGAGCTACGGAATCTACAGCTCCCACTGAGAATGGCAACATTGTGATTGACTTAACGGAAGAAAAATATGATATTTGTATGATCAGCCGGAATGAATCTACCACGTCATACAAATCAACGATAGAGAAAACGAAGGATGGTAGAAACGTTGAGGTTGTGCTTGTCGAAGAGGATGAAGAATGTGATGATAGAGATGATCTACTGAGCATTTACTCAAAGTACATGACAAATTGGGAAGATAGAAATCGACCCCGGCACCAACATGACCCAATAGCTGTGCCTAATATGGGTCTTGTTCGAAAGCCATCCACTCATTCCGAAACCTCGGAAGCTAGCGATGGTCTGGGGCAAAGTTGGGCCGCATCCTCAGAGTCTAATTTTCAAGTGAAATCACTAGCGTCAATCAGAAGACAGCAGGCGTATAAAAGTAAGCTGGTAGGGTTAAATGGGAAAGCACCAGCAGAAACACCCAAGACAAAAACTCACCTTAATAGGAATCTATTGGGTCCTCGTCAAGATAGCTACTATGACTACGAGATGAATGACTCCTATGATTTCAGGTCATATATGGGTCAGAACGTCCAACGATAATATATAACTACATATGTAATGCTGATTATTAATAAAAGCCTCGAGTTCGCTCCGGATTTAGGCACAAACATAGTATTTGTAACATGCATTTGAACAGCTTCCTTGGTCTCAATTTTCTATAGTGGTCTATAAGATCTAACCTTTCTTTGGATTAGGCCCATGCAGATGTGATGTCTCATTTTCGGTAATAGGTTGGAGTTTTGCAATCTTTTGTTGTATCAAATTGTTCGGTGTGAAAACTGGGACATTGAGTCGCTGATTCAAAGACATTTCTTCCTCCTCAAAAACATCTTCGTCTCCCTCGCTTATATTCTCGTCATTGAAGGATAGCACCGATCTTAATGAAGCAGCTCTAAGGGGGTTTGCAGTTTTGGAAGGTTCCTCTCTATCGAGGCTTTTGGACCTGTAGAATGTGACTGTTTTATTCGGGAGCTGAATTTTCTTCTCCTGAAAGTTGTGTTCCTGGACTAATTTTTTTGGTTTCTTGTTATATGAATTAGTTCTCAAAAATCCAGAAGTCTCTTCTCCTTTTTGTTCCTTTTGTATATCTTCTTCGTCATTAAAGTCAAAATTTTCGGGTAACAAATTGATTTCATCAAGAATATCTTCGTCTAGAGGATAGCTGGGCCCGTCTCCAATGACATCTTCTGATCCTGGATAGTGCCCTGTTTCATTTTTACCAAACGAATCTTCATTGCTAAACCAAGAATACCTCTTCTTTTCCTGATGAGGCGCACTTTCCACCAAACTCTTTGGAACTTCTTGGGTCTGGGCTTCGTTGGGCAAGCTGTCAGTATTATTTCCCAAAATGGAAAGTGTTGCTAACATATCTGCGACAGACTGACGATTTACCCCGCTTATGTTATCTTGCGTATGGACTAGATGTTTCTCAGTTTGTGAGCAATTATTTGGATTCTTGTTGACCTCGAAAGAAGGCAAATTTCCTCCGGGCTCCAGCCAATCTCGTGCTTTCGTGACATGATTGCTTGTGTCACATTCCAAATTTTTCAAAATATCCATCATGTTTGACACGGATTTTCTACATTTAGAAGTATGCAGATCATCCCCCTGGAGTTCGATACCTAGCCCCAAGTCCGTTCTTTTGGTCGAGTCGGTGGGATGCAAATTATCTAGCACATCATCCAGCTTTAAATCTTCGCCAGTTAAAGAATCCAGACTTTCCATTGGCAGTCCTGCTTCTAAATACGTGTCTAGAAAGTCGTCTGCATACTCTGGAGATTTCAATGCTGAAAGTTGAAGGTTTTCATCGTGACTATCAAGAACATCCGATATATTTTTTTCATGAGAGCTGCCAGCGCTCGAAAGAGAGTTAAAGTTGTAGTTCTCCGGTAATCCTTTTACCTCGCTAGATGCATCAACTTTTAAGAAAGAATCTTTGTCTGATAAGAAGTCCTCGTACCGGTTATTGCTTTGGGCGAATTCATCATCCAAATCACCATCCTCGCTGATACCATTGTTCTCAAAATCATAATTGGAAAAATCATCTTCCTCGAATCCCAAGTCTTCAACGTTGAAATAAGTCTTGGCAATTTCGGCTTCATCGGTGGTATTATTAGTTTTGGTTTTATAATATTTGACGGATGTATTTCTGCCTCCACGAATATCTTTTACAAACGAGAACTGCGATGATGCATCTGAATCTTTCAGGTCTTCATCAGCTTCATAAGATGCTTCTGTATCAATTTTCCTAGAGGTACCAGCCTCTGATTTGTTAGAAGACAAATGCAAGCTATTTCTAGATGTTGAGATCGAGAGATCAGATATTTGGGGAGAGATGATCGGCATTTCAGTTGGGCTTTGGGCATCTGCTCGCAGATCGAGTGATACAGATGAGTTATGGTTAGAAGTCTGGTCGGCATTCTGTTCATTAAAGGAGTTCAAGATAAGCTTAGAGGTTTGGGGTGTCGCCTTTAACTCCTGTGGTCCTTCAAACAGATGCAGGGACAGATCAGCTAGTAAAGTAAGAGCTTGAGAGGTGGTATGATCTGAGCTGTGCAGTTCAGTTAAGCCATTTATAGGATTTTCTGTCTGTGGAGGGAAATTATTTCCCTTTTGGGGTTCTAGATCCCCATTTACCATTGACTGAAGGGCTTCTGTAGTGGATGGAACCGTGGTTCTTGAGTGATGCCCAAACATCTTTTTTATTGGTGACAAGAGCTTTTTGGGAGAGTTTTTTGACGGCTGATTGAGACCGCAGCCATTCATTGGGGAAACCTTCTTCACCAGTTGTGCCATACGAGTAGAATCATTAGATTTGAGAACAGGAGTTTTCATTTGGAGGGTTTCTAAGGGAGAATTCGATGGGTCGGATATGGAGGAATCCGTGCGTTTGTGGGACTTCAATATCGACCGCATGATGGAATCCTGGGATTTTACCTAAAAAAAAAGTCCCCAGAAATTCAATCTTGTGTCTGTATGACGTCTGCTATTTGGAAAGCGACATATATTTCAAGGTTATACGAGGATTGTTATTGAGATCAATAACTCCACACGCAGCGTGTCTGAAACGCGCGAGGCTACAATTTTCCGTCTACGCGGTTCTAAGGCGACAAACATCTGACACGGCATCCCGTAATTTAAGTTTGATTTCCTTTGTTTCTCAAGAATAGATCGTCATTCGTGATCTTTGGTAAGTTTATTCTCCATCGACAATTTCGGAACTTCTGTTTGGGGATCTGTTTATTTTAAGGTATTTGATACATCCTGTGTGGTACGGGACTACATGTAAACACTCCAGCAGGACACATATTTCCGTAGACAAGAACCCCCAAAAAAGACAGTTGTGGGAAATAAGCCACAACTTGGTTGTCCCTTGACTGCTGCTTTTATTACTGGGAAATATCCAATTTTTAGAAGATAAATACGAAGAACTTTGATACTATGAACCATTTCTGATGTAAAAATAATCTGTTTACTCTTTTGAAACAGTACTCCAAGTTAAGGTGAATTAGGTGAAGGACGTCTGCAAGACTTCTTGCTGTTTATGAGAATAAAAAGAAGGGGAATACAGATCACTGATGCATTATTGAAAAGAACCAGACAATATTGACCAATAAAAAAATTTTTTTTTTATTATATGACAAACATCACTGCTAAGATTATGTTTTGATTTTTTTTTCTTTTTCCTTCCCGTTTACCGGAGATTTCTAACTCGGGTAAATGCCCTGGTAAAGCAATTCAATGACTGCAGGGGTTCCCAATGAATGGCATGCAACCTTCTTGCAACCGCACCAACCTCAAATTTCCAGAGGGTTCGTGCCCTAAGCTTCAGTTGTGCGCACGTGCGAGTATAACCCCATTGGCCATAGGAACTGTCGGCCGCCTGCACACTCACGCGGTTCAGGCGAAAAAAATTCCTACTGGCACAGTCGATTTTTTTCGTTTTCCCTTTCTCCTATCTAGAACTGTTTGACGTCAAATAAGAAGAATTCAATATGTTGATTCCAAAGGAAGACAGAAAAAAGATTCACCAATACCTCTTCCAAGGTATGTAATTATCCCCATTCCCGTATCACCCCAGCACTATCCAAACCCATGCCAATATCGCCGATTATTGCATTCATCTCGTCCGTCCCACATTAAAGCACCTGGAGCTAGTGAAGATATTTCTGAAACTAAATGAAAATCAAGAGAAATACGATATGGACATATTCGAGAATCTAGATTCTTCGTAAAACCAAAAGAGGAAACGAGATGAGATTCCAAATGAATTTTTTTCATTATATGCGTCATCAGTGCTGGATTCTTGAAGATATCATACTAACAATTAATAGAGGGTGTTGTTGTCGCAAAGAAGGACTTCGACCAACCAGCCCACGAGGAAATTGACACCAGAAACTTGTACGTCATCAAGGCCTTGCAATCCTTGACCTCTAAGGGTTACGTCAAGACCCAGTTCTCTTGGCAATACTACTACTACACCTTGACCGACGAAGGTGTGGACTTCCTTAGACAAGAGTTGAACATCCCAGAAGGAATCTTGCCAATGACCAGATTGAAGGGTGCCCCAGCTCAAAGACAAAGACCTGTCTCCAGAGACAACCAAAGAAGATTCGGCGGTGACTCTTACAGAAGAAGAGCCAGAGATTAAGTTATTCCCGCTTTGCTTATGGTGGTTTAATTTTTGAATGTATACGTACCTTCTTTAATAAAGAAATAGTTGAACGATGATGAGCATGCGCCTGCGCGCAAAGAAATCTAAAAGTAGCCCTCTGCCCATCCAAGCCAATTTTGATACAAATGCCTGCTCATTCTCCCTTAGATTTTTTTTCTCAATTGGAATTACAAGGGTGTTTAAAAATTGGCTTTTCGAGCTAAACAAACTGTATAATTAACGTGATGAGTAAAGTCTAAGACCATTAAGTTGAGAACGTCTCAGTTGCTGCATTTCTAGCAGAACATTTTAGGAGTGCGCTAAATCTACGATTTAAGGAACATTGGGGCCCAGCCAATACATAACACCACTAGTTCATGTAAAGTGCCGTTCTAGCCTATTAACTGGATGAGTGATAATTCCACAGACTGCCTCAATTGGGTGTTAAAAAACATATGATCACCCTGGTTATTTTGGGGCAATATCTGTAGGTACTTCCTTACCCGATTGAGCAAACTCCCTTCGGAAGAAGCCGCAATCCTTATAAAGGGAGTTCAGAAAATAGACCGTCGCCACGGTGCCCTTTCTCTAAACTAGACATTTTGCTTTTCATACGGACCCGTGTTCTGGAATGCAACTCGACAGGAAATTTTTCTCTGCAGAAATCGTGTCTAGTAGAAACGTAAAAGAAGAAAGGATCCGCAAAAATGTAGGTGAAATAAAGGCCAAAATTATCATTCCAAGTTTTTCAAAACAATTACGTCACAGAAAACAGACGCCCGACAAAAAGACGTCACAAAAGACAGAATATAAAAAAATTCATCGCTTAAGAAAACAAAAAATTGACTATATTGGGTCACAAAAACAAAGAAGAAAAAGAAAAACAGTATAATACAACTTGGATTTTTTTTTCTTGGTTCTGTTTGATTTAAGTGCCCGGATCTTCTATCCATATTTCCAAGATAATCCCAATTGGGTATTGCCGTGTAGCGCTCGTGCCTTGCACCACACCACCTGGCGACTTGCGAGCCGCGCAACTCATTATGACCGTCATGCACGACCCCGGCTCAGATGGAGACATTCTTCCAGATTTAACGTATCACCAAAAAAAAACCACCGATAGAGGCACATATAGAAAGATGAACTCAGACGACTTGCCCGTCTATCCCACTCCACAGCAGGCTACCTACAAGATTACGCCACAAGCCCCGGTGTCCCTGCGCAGATCCACTAAACCACAACAATACCAGCCCGCTCCTGCCTCATCTTCCACCCATAATCACGCGGCTGGTCTGAATGGATACAACACCCACTTACCACCCCAGGACTATAATTACCAGTCCTCGAGAATGTACCAGGGAGCTCCAGCTCAACAAAATGGTCAATATTATGCGCCGCAACACACGGCTCCACCTTCGGCGCCAGTAGCCACGCCACAGTATCTGCACCAAAACAATGGGCACCAAGGTAATGGCTATCAAAACAACAGCTACCAAAATCTAAGTCCCCAGTCGCAACAGCATCCCCAAAAATCGCCACCGCCTCTTCAGCAACATCGTGTGGCATCGACGCCCCAACAATACTACCCAAACGGCCCGCCCCCCTCGCAGGTTCAGGGATCGTCTGCGCCGCGAGTTGCTTCGTCGGCCGCACACTATGGCCCAACATCACAAACTACTGCTTTTCACCAGAGTTACCAAAACCAGCAACCTGCTACACAGACTCAGCCTGGCTCAAGAAATGCCTCATATTCAGGTCAACAGTATTCACACACACCGGTGCAAGCACTGCTGCCACCAACTATTCAGTCCCCAGTAATCCCCCTGGTACCATCTGGACATGGACATGGACATGGACATGCGCCCGCTAAGAAGCCGCCACCAAGCCTAAACACCCGACAAAGGGAACCCGTGGAAGAAAATCCAAAACCCTCTGGTAAACATAGGCTCGAGGCGGAGCTTCGGTCCACCTTTGACCGGGTTGACACCAATCATTCGGGCAAGATCTCTGCTAAAGAGCTTTCCGCAGCATTGGTAAACTTCGATAATACGGGATTTCAGCATTCGACAGTGCGTTTGATGATTAAGCTATTTTCCAGTCCTGCCTCTGGGGGTTCATCCGGTCTAAACTTTGATCAGTTTGTTTCTTTGTGGAAGTATTTAACTGCCTACAAGAAATTGTTCGTGGCTGCAGATGTCAATAAGTCAGGAGATATCTCATTCGGAGAGTTTCAGAGAATCATTGAACTGATCGGATACAAATTAAATATTGATTTGGTGCTTCATTTATTCCAGAAATTTGCGAATAAAGAGTCACTAGATGACGGGTCTGTCGCTGTAGGTAAACTCAAGTTTGATGCTTTCATTGAGCTTTTGGTTTACCTACGTAAACTAACTGACATTTTCAAACAATACGACAAACAGCTCACGGGAGTTGCCACTATTGACTACCTGGATTTTTTGTTGGAAATAAGCAACTTGACATGACTTGAAGCGCGAAACCCAGCATGAACAAGACCAATTAGACCAGTATATCATATGAGGAAACCTCTATGGAACCTTTAAATAATTCATTTTGATTTAGTTTTTGTCATTCTTCTTTTTTTTTTATTATTATTAATATCTTTTTTATTGTTCACCTTGTTCATTTCTTTTTTATTGTGCTTGTCGCCATCGTATGTACTCTGGGCGCAGTCAGATTTGATACTGAGTCATCTGATCGCGATAAAGAGAGTTGGGAAACTGGTGAAATTTCAAGATCGCAACTCCACAGGAAACTAAATACATCCCCAAAAATGTTTTCACGAGTTCAGCGTTTACAGTCGCTTTCGAGGCTGGCCCGTGTGTCAAAGTCTTCGCTTTTTGTTAGAAAACAGTCTTCTCTTGCAGAGAAGTATCCAGAACTCTCAGAGACGGACTTCACCAGTGCTGGTGACCCCAACTACCTCAAATTGATTCTCACTTCGAGAGTCTATGACGTTGTTGATAATGCTGGCTCGCCCCTCACTCATGCGGTCAATCTTTCTCATAAATGTAATGCTAAGGTTCATTTAAAAAGAGAGGACTTGTTGCCTGTGTTCTCTTTCAAATTGCGTGGAGCTTACAACATGATCGCCAAATTGCATGCGAACACTCCTCTTAACGGAGTCATCGCATGCTCTGCTGGAAACCATGCCCAAGGTGTGGCTTTCTCTGCTGCTAAACTTAAGATTCCTTCGACTATAGTCATGCCCACAGCCACGCCATCTATCAAATACTCGAATGTTAGCAGGCTAGGATCTCAAGTCGTCTTATATGGCGATGATTTCGACTCTGCTAAGCAGGAATGTGCCCGCTTAAGTAGTTTGAACAACTTAACTGATATTCCTCCATTTGATCATCCTTACATTATTGCCGGTCAGGGAACGGTGGCATTGGAATTGACCAGACAATTAATCCTCGAGGAGTTGGACGCTGTTTTCATACCAGTCGGAGGTGGTGGTTTGATTGCCGGTGTGGCTGCTTATCTCAAGCAAGTGGCTCCACATGTGAAAATCATCGGTGTTGAAACATTCGATGCTGATGCCTTATACCAATCTTTGAAGGGCCATGAAAGAGTGCGCCTTAATCAAGTCGGCGTATTTGCTGATGGAACTGCTGTTAAAATTCTTGGTGACGAGACATGGAGACTCTGCCACCAATATGTTGATGAGGTCGTTAGAGTTACTACCGATGAAACTTGTGCCGCCATTAAAGATATCTTCGAAGATACCCGACTGATCGTCGAGCCCTCTGGTGCTCTTGGAGTTGCTGGTATGAAGAAATATATCAAGCAAACTAAAAAGGATCACCGCAACAAAACTTACATTCCTGTTTTATCTGGAGCAAACATGAACTTTGATAGATTGAGGTTTGTGAGTGAGAGAGCTGTTTTGGGTGAGGGCAAGGAAGTTTCCTTTGTCGTGTCTATTCCTGAGAAGCCCGGTGAATTTGCTAAACTCCAGCTGATCATCCACCCAAGAATGATCACTGAGTTTTCTTACAGATACACTGGTAATGACCCTGCCAACATTTACGTTTCTTTTAATGTGCTTAATAAGACCAAGGAAGTCTCGTCCATTATTGAGACTATGACCAATGACGAACACAACTACGAGGTTGTCGATATCTCCGACAATGAGCTTGCTAAAACACATGGTCGCTACTTGGTTGGTGGTAAATGTACTTCTTCTCATGTTACTAAACGGGAGAAATTGTTCACCTTTGAATTCCCTGAGAGACCCGGTGCTTTAACAAAATTCTTGCAGCAATTGAAAGACAACTGGGACATTACGCTATTCAACTACAGGAACCATGGTAATGATATTGGAAAAGTCTTGTGTGGATTTGTCATTCCGGAAGGTGCACACGAGTCTGAGTTTTATGATTTCTTGAACAACTTGGGCTACAAATACATCGACGAGACCGACAATGTCGTTTACCAAAAGTTCTTGATTTAGGAAGCCTCTGTAAATAAGCAAACAACTCTCAAAAGTTTGCAGTACAATATAAATGATAGAATATATGTGTTTCAAATGCTCAAAGTGCCCCAAACGTTAAACATGAATTTAAGCGTTTAACCTCGCACTAACAAAAATCTAATGCTAGCCAGTATGAGAGATCAAATACACAGACGTAGTCAAACTTCCTGATCTTATGTCAAAATTGAATCACATGACTAATTTCCTGTTAGAGCGGCTCACTGATTGATTGAAATGACTGAAAATTTTGTGCTAGTTATATACATGGGAATTGAATTTTCTTTTCATGCACTGGATCAGCTATCTGCTCCCTTGTTTAATTGCGATTGGGACTAATCGGCCCTGCGCAAAAATGCCTGGTATGCTTCGTTATTGATAGTCACACGTCCGGTGGCCTTCATTTGCTTTTTACCCTCCTTCTGTCTTTCTAGCAACTTCTTTCTTCTAGATATATCTGCGGCGTGCAATCTTTGTGTGACGTCCTTTCTTCTGGCTTTGATGGTTTCCCTGGCGACCACCTTATTACCGACCTTCGCCTGAATTGCAACCTCGAAAAGCTGCGACTTTAGATATTCT